>KK351048.1:908317-1031899 GCA_000671755.1 Glossina brevipalpis | reverse complement strand
TATATATATATATATATATATATATATATATATGTGTGTGTGTGTGTGTGTATGTATTTATATACATATATATAGGTATGTATATGTGTATGTATATTTCTTTGCCATTCTTTGATTTCTTTTAGTTTAGTTTAGTGTTCCTCTGGGTCTTGCTTTTATTATTATTAATTTATGTGTTTATTGGATTTTAAACCTAGACATAAATTGTTTATGGTCTTTAATAATTGCTTTGAAAAACACAAGATTTTTACTAGAGTCTGAGTAACTCTCCGTTTTTATATGTTGTAATATTTTATGACACCTAGCGAAAACAATCCCGAGGAAAAGCATAATAGTAGATAAAAAGTAAAGTAGATTTTTCAATTTTCTTTAATATTACTTCATCTTAAACTGCAAAACGTAGGGTTGAAATGTATAGAAAAATTTTAAATAGCTTTTAAATTGATACCAGGATAGTTGAAGAAAATAATGAAAGAAAGCAATAGCTTTTTATGTATTATCGATTTATAGTTTGAAAATATGCTAAAAACATACCCTTTTTTTTTGTTTGTAAATGAAACCAGAAGTTAAATGATCTCATGGCTTTCATAGATTATTAAATTGTTCTTTGTAAATAATATTTTTAAGTTTTATCAATAGATAATTCTGAAAGTAGAATTGATCGACTAGTTGTTGAATCTGAGTCAGTACGTATGATGCAGATAATATCTAAAATTTGTCTCAGTATTTAATTTAGAATAGCATTGCAATTCAAAATGTCATTGTTGTCTTGAATCATTTAATGCATATTAGTTATAAACGTTATTTACTAAACTACCTACACAGTATGAATAGAGTAGAATCATGCAAACGTAATTAGCTCTTAAAGGTGTAAACCAGTGCAATAACCTAACAAGGAGTATTTTTTCTTTTTTTTTTTGGAATGGAAGGAAATTTAATAGAATAATAAATAATTCAAGTATATCATTAAGTATATATTTAAGTAGCAAACAAAAAATATAATTTTTGAAAAAGATAAAAAAAAAATGACAACACCGGAATCATTCTTGAATGTAATTGGTCCGAGTTTAAGTTAACAAAAAAAAAAAAAAAAAAAAAAATCATTTAATCTACAAAAGATAGACAAAATAGTATGAAGACCTGACGTTATAAAAGATTTCGCAATTGCAGTCCTTTCATGAATGTTATCTGCGTAGAGCTCATGTCTTATTGCTTTTGTCGGAACAGTGCTACTGAAGTGAGTATTGAGGTTTACTTTTTTACTTTTGCTGCGCAAGAATTATGTTATCTGGCTACAATCCTGATACCATATTGCACACATAGTGCTCATATTATTTTGTCTCTACTTTATATGTGTATATGTGTTTAGTGAAACACGAGTGGGGGATTTTTAAAATATTGATTTTTATGTCATTGGTAAGTATTTGAATGGAAAAAAAATTCAATAATCAACCAAAAGGAAAACAATATTTACGTTATTATATAACGTATAAATAAATTTATCAATTTATTATGTTGTTTTATCCAAATAAATTGTTTTATCAAAATCTGCAAATATTTTTGCTCGAAAATGCTATTTTTAATTCTGTCAAAGATAAAATCGAAAGTTTTACTTCTTACATGAAAGAAAAAAAGACAAAGAAAACAGCAAGAATATATATAAAATTGTAGTCGAATTTATAATCTACATTAAAATCGATATCACACACTTCTAATTTCTTCCTTTAGAATCTTTCTTAGCCTTCTATATAGTCACTGGTGGCCTTGATGAAGGTACGCTAAAGTATTTTTGTTTAAAAATAAACATAAATACTTTTCAAAGACACATGCTAGTGTATTCGAGATGTTAAAAACCAGTGAACAAAACAGTCTATAGATAGTTTATAAGTTACCAGCATGATCTTACAAAAGCTATTTTTGGAGTATTCGGAGAAGCACTCGAAAATTTTAAGGAAAATATTTCTTTCATGTAATGGACTTTTTCCCTTATATCCTAGCCATCTGCCAATCAAAAAAAAACCTTTTTTTTCATGAAAATATTACAGTCATGAACTATTTTTAAAGCGTTCGATTTTGAAATCGCTAAATTGCAGAAAAGAAGATTTAAATGCATTGATAATTAGAAAATATAATGCCTTTCATCACAGCTTTCTGTCAACTATAAAATTTTATTTTTGGAGGGCTACCTGATGTCGATGACAATTTTTATTTATTCCGAAAATATTGTTGCGAAAATCACAAACTGATAAAATATAACTGCCACAAATTTGATGTACGCTTTTCGCGATCTAGCGATACGGACTGTATGTAAAAGAAATAATTGATTGAGTCTTAAGACTGTCTAATGTGTTTGTTACTATTTCCATCAATTATTCTCTTTTGAAACACGTTTGCGGTGACATTAAATACATTTTTATGATTAGTTCCTGGTCAATACTGCTCTTCTATATATAGATATATGATATTATATAATATATATATTCATACAAATTTATGAGAAAAATAATCATAAACGTCTATATTCTATATTAATTATATTAGTTAATTATGTTTCTATATACACATCTAACAATATATCTAATATATATAGATGCATCTGTTTTCTAGCTTAAATACTAAAACAACTCCATGCGTTTCAATGAAACGTTATGTGAAATATTTTTTTATATTTAAAATAATTCTCTGCGTTAAAATTGAGCACATAATGCAATTTGGTAACTATAATATATACATATATTTATATACATATGTAAGAAGGTCAGAAAGTCCCAGGATTGACACATAAATAACGTTTGTGACAAAAATTTGTAAAAAGTGCTAACCTTCATACGATTTGAATATTATTTTTGTTATTTGCTTACGATTAATAGTGGTTTACGTGATATTACTTTTGAGTTTTTCAAAACATTAGAAAAATCGGAATATGTTGTTCTTCAAAAGTATTATCGCAGCACAACAATTCGTCAATGATCTGCTAATTTTTTAAATAAATTCGTATAGATACCTATGATGCTGAACGCAATTGATGCCCACACTAGAAAGCTAGAAAAAAAAGTCAATCCTAACATAGAGTCGTAAGAAGCCAGCCGTAACGTACAGTAGTAATAGTCTTTTGTAATAGGGAGTTGTATACTGATAGTTTTATACCGATACCGATACTGATAGTTGCACGTTGAGAATTTTATGTCGAGAGTTGAATAATGATATATTCGAATCAAATAAGCATCAAACGGATAAGTTCCGATATCGATATGGACTTTGTCTAAAGGAAAAATACGGAAGGCCGTTTTGTAACGGTATATTAAGATTCTTATGTTTACATAGACGTTGAACTTTATTGCCTTCGTTTTCTCCTTTTTCTTTGTTTTTTTTTTTGGCATATTTTATTTTTCAAATATGTAACATAAATCTAATAATTATTTTTTATGATTGGAATTATTAATTAAGCAATCAATTTAATTAAGAATTAAAAATAAATAAATTTTAATTTCCTAAGAAGTTTTAACTTTATTCTCCAATTGGATTAATGCAAATAATTGTTACCATTTAAATACCAAATAGTATTAGCTTTAGTATCAACCATCATATATTAGCAAAGCTTATCGACACCATTGTATCCAAATTTCCTTGCACTGAGAACATGCCCTCTGAGTAAAAACAAAAATTATATATAAATTTTGATTTTGCATTTTGTTGACATTTAAAAATAACAACTTGCCTCATTATTTCAATATAAATTAATTATAATTTCTCTATTAAGGGTTATGTCACAGAACAATGCAAACCAATTTACCATTAGTTGAAATGAATACTTTTCATAAAATCTATGCATTAGCTACATACATAAAGTAAGCATCGCTTGCTTTGATAGTTATGCATATATTTTATTCCTTATTCTAGCAACGATGGGTCTTTTCATTTGCGTATACAGACAGATTTTTATACCCTTTATTTCGACTAGAATTATTATGTATATAATATCTCTCTCTCTCTCTCTCTCTCTCTTACCCTATAGGTTATATTCATAGGTAGATATATATTCGCTTTGCCTGTTGATGATATTTTGATGTATAAAACGAAAGCTCGACATATAAGATGTACATTAGACCGACTTTGATAGTAATTAACAATATATTGTACTGTATAGTGTACGCAAATATTCTTCCAAAGAATATTAATAATTGGCCACCTATGTTAGAGCTCTAATCAAGAGCATTTTCAATTTTCGATTGAAAATTAATCATAGAGTGCCATAGAGATGTCCTTACCAAGCAAATGAAAGAAAAAAAATAGTAACGTACAAGTAGAAGAATCATTTGATATGCGTGGGACCTAAAACTGCAAGTGGCCATAATGAAACCAAACAGTATTGATAGACATTAAAATCTGAACCAATTGATTTCTACACACACACACACACACGCGCATATGTATATATATATATATGTATATATATGTATATACGTATATATATATATATATATATATATATATACATCGCTTGTGTACGTTTGCATGTACATACTAATAAGCTCGCCGAAAAACATTGTCAATTAAATTCGTGTGACATAGCAACCATAACCAAAAGCAAGAAAAATTTACAGCGGTTAACGTCAAGTTGTATTATTGAACTAAATGATGTGTGCTAGCAAAAGTTCGGTTTATAGGTTAACACTAAACGTACAAAGGAAGGCCAAATGATTCGTTTTTCAATTTTAAGGCAACAGTTATTACATTCATGATATAATATCTTTATTTCATCTTTATGACTTTTAACATAACATAGAGTCTATCCATCCGACATATTCATCTTACTCGTATTTAATTTCGTTTTTATCGATAATTTCCTGTAACTCCACTCCACAAGTATTGCGGAAGGAGGGATTGCATTTCACTTCCTAATTGTGTCATTTGATGATTTCATACCTATAACTCGTTTAAGGATTGCTGGTGCCATTGGCTTTAAAACTTATTTACAATAACGTAGAGCTTAATTTTTGGGAGTTGGAAAAAAAAGTTAGAAAAAAAATTTCTAACAAAAACTACTTACATTCTTTGAAAGCCTTCATTCACTCTTAAATCCCATTCTGATATAGTTTTCAGCACGAAAGATTACCTATGAAAAGTTGATAACTTCAATAGAATACGCAAGAGCCTACACGGAAGCTGAGTTATTTCAAGTGTCAGGAAATAAATTCTGTCTTTCTATTGCGAATTTAATAGCACTTATAACGCTTTTATATACACGTGACATATACAAACTTCAACATTTCGTATCTTTGGTAAAATAAATGGAATAAAGATTTTTTTCATTATTATTAATTATTCAACGGAGATTAAACGGTTTATCAGGTTCGATAAAAGTTGTGAACGAAACCTGCGCTTAATGATCGACAAATTCGTTCACTTTTTATAAGGTTTAATATAAGCTCATCAAAAATGGAAGAACTTTTTCAATTTTTATGCTGGTATTGAAGGATTATCTATAAAATTTTTGCCTTTGCATCAGCGTAGTTCTTATCGAACGAGCAAGCAATAAAAAACATTTTTTTTTTGTTATTATTTTCGGAAAGAAAGATGTTCTCAATTTATGTAACACCCATAGATGTTCTCTCTGACTGATTTGTCATATTTTCAATATCATTCTGCGTGCAAGAGCTTTAAATCTTTTTGTTATATTTCAACCCGATATTTTCATTTTTTTTTGGGATCAATAAAATATTTACCGGAGACATTACAAAGACGCACAGATTTTGATAGCGATCAAGAATGCAGCTACTTTATTAGGCCGTTGAAGTTTTTTTCTGGTTGTTGAAAATCCTCCCATTTTGGACCTAGCCATAAGAAATTAGAATAGTTGGAATTATAAGAGAAGAGAGAATTACGCAAATTAGCCAAGAAGACGAAACAGAGTTATGTCACGAAACTCAACAAACCTACGTGAGACGATTAATTGCAAAAGTTTGCAAAATTAAGGTAAACAAGCAAATGCTTTTACTAACACAGATATATAGAAATTGACAAAGTTTATAAACGTATTTTTGTAAAAGTTGTATTCAACAGATTTAGATCAAATTTTTTTTCAACTTATTGCTTCACCTTTGCCCCCAAGATATTTGGAGTACAATAACATTCAAATATCATGTATAGGATATCCTAGAAAATTGGATACTTTTGAGATTTTTACAATTTTAACACGTTAACCGGTTGATAAACAATTCATATTGCAGAAAGGCAAATATTACCATTAAACAATCATGCCCTGGGTGACAATTCAGGTTTACATATGTTATTGCTGTCAAATCCTGACCACGAAATGGATAATCCCATATGACAGCACAAAACTTATATAGACACGACAGGCACAAGACGAATGACAAAACAATAATTCATGAGAAGGAAATTTCGACGCTGGCCTTTGATATTTTTCCATATCTAGCTAGAAGGAAACTACTGGCTAATTTAGAAAGAAGTAATCGCTAGAAAAGTATCTTGCCGAAGAGGTTCAGGGTAAACAATAAGAAGGAGAAGAATGTTTATAGCAAATGGCAATATACGCAATAAGAATGAAAAATGCTATATTGTCAGAAAAACCGAACCGCGGAAATATTTATTTTAGAGTTTTAACAATATATTTATGAAAAATGTATTTTCCTAAATCGAATGATTTCCATAATATCCGTTGAAACGTTTGTTCATTAAAAGAAATGAGAAAAATATTTTTAATTTCTTTGTATCCTTTACATTTTTTTTTTCTTTTTTTTTTTTTAATGAACATTCAACTTGTTAAACTTGTTATCCAACAAGTTAAATAAAATTATGCTAATTAATAGATTTTCGATTTTAATTAAAAAGAATATATGACTTTTTCATCATTGACATCATTTGGTACGAATCTGGTACGAATGGGTACCAATGAAATGCTGGTATGTTTAGTGTTAAATCACAAGCATTACAGCAAAAAACGCGTAATATCCCCTTTCCTCATCTAGTTACAAAAATAATCGCATTTATATGTAGGGGCTTAGCTATAAAACAGTTTGTGGAAAAATTGTCTTTACTCACACACGCACCATAAAAATCCGGATCATATATCAGTTCACTTGACTGGCTAACTGGCCATTTTCCTTTATATTCATAAGCTTGAATGCTTATATCTACATACTTACGGGATGTTGTTTAAAATCGTATTGTTTCTTTTCACTGAATGCCCATAGAGATTAGCAATCGATAATACATAAACAAACTGTTACAGTTCACCACAGAAAAGTCCTAATATAGCATAATGAGACTTTGTGTGCTTATGTACATACATTACGGCATTTGAACATACATTAAGTCAGTGAACAATTTGTTTTAAGACCAACACATTATAACACACAAATCCAGTTATTGATGTGAATTGTAAAGATATCAAATGTAACACCATTGCCGACATATTGGTTAAATGAGGTAAATCTTTATTATATACAAACTGAAGGAATAAAATTGTCTATACTTCGAAGAGAATTCGGAATACTCTTTATTTATATAAATTTAGACTAAACAAATGGAAATTATAAAACAAATAAAAAAAAAAATCTAAGTTGATCCTCCTCTTATCTTATCTAAGTCAGTCATTTTAAAAGTGTATGTGTTCTAAACTCATTTGTTTTAACTAAGAAATATTTAAGAGCTCTGTACTTGTTTCGATTTTATGTATAAAAACAAACGACATTATCTAAAAAGAAAAGCAAAAAAAAGGAAAGAATATATAATGAAAAAATTCAAGATATTAATAATAATAATAATATATTGATTATGTTTTTTGGAAACTGGACTTGAACTATTTGTAAAGTAAACGTTTGCTACGTACATGATATAAAGGGAATCAAGACAATTCCTCATATTGCGACTATGCAAAATCGCTTACTCTTAGCTATTATTATTAATGATTTTTCGAAATCTAATTAATTAAAACTAAGCAAATTAATTTTTCCTTTTATAAGCCTTATGCATAATTTTCTAAGTTACATTTCCCCTCGTGCGTCTCATACTTTCTATTATCACTATGCGCACTTTAATGTATTCAAATAAGTGCCAAGAATACATACATACATATCCATACATATTTATAAAGCATTGTTGCTATTAACACAGATTTTAAGCAAATTATATACTGACAGCGAATGAGAGACAATGCGGTAACATATTATTATTAAGATAAGTTTGATAAAAGCATCTTAGCAATAACAAGTATAAAAGCAAATGATATTAAATTAGTTTACGAACTAACGGAGAGTAAAGATAATTAATATGGAGAATAATTAAAAGGATTTTGCAGTTAATTCTAAAACAACTCAATATGCTATGGAGATGACATAGATAGATAGAATTTTGATATCAAAATACAACACATTGTAACACAAAATAACTAAAAAAAAAAAAAATTTTTTTAAATAAAAGAAAAATCTGTAAAAAGTATGAGTAATTTCTAGTTAATATGAAATATATTCAGGTCACACACATATTGGAAATAGATATATGTTCTACTTCTTCGTATTTACTCCATATTAATATGAGAACAAAAAAGAGCTCTATAAGGTTAAATAGGAATTTCGGTTATATTTAAAATTAGGCTTACACTCCTCCTATGCAATTCACGCAAGAGGTTATTGTGGTGAATGTCTTCATTTGTTAATGAAAAATCTAAAAGCAGCTAACGAATGAAAAGAAAATCTTCACTAGAATGACAATTCATTATATATACATTCACAGTAGCAGAGTAGTAAATTCGAACTGAACAAACACGTAGATGTTGGTAATGAATGAAGACTTTATGCAATTAACCAAGTTTGTCACTCTTTCATTTGTTTCGCTGTGATAGAACTTTAACGCTATTGTAATTAGCTTGGACTCGAACATGAAGTGATATCATTTATCAGTATGTTTGGAGTTCGCGTGATACATATTAGGTACTTGCAAAAGTTTTTATCAGTAATTTCTACAGGTAAAAGGGTTAAACTAATCGAAAATACCAGTGTAAATAAGGGTTGAATTCGATCATTTTGACCTTCCTCCACCTACAACAACAATTTTCCATTTAGGTTTATAGAATTATTCAGTGTATACAGCCGCTAATCACAGAAAGCTCAAAATTGCATTTTCTACATTCATTGTCGACATTCATTTTCAACATTCATTATTTGAAGAAATCTGCTGTCGAAGCCCATAAAAAACTTTTAGAAGCCTATCTTGATACTGCTCTATCATATCCCAATTGTCGTTTTGTGTTCCATGGTTTAAAAGTGGTAATTTCGCCGTCAAGGACAAAGAACTGCCTGGAAGACCAAAAATTTTCGAAAACGTCGGAAACTCATCACAAACTCGCACAGAACATTCCAACAGCTTATAAATTGATAAACTAGCTGTTTCTAGACTTTTATATGCGGTTAGAAAGGTCCAAAAGGATGGAAAATGGTTTCCACCCGAATTGAATGCAGATGTCGTTTCGACCACATTTTGGAAAAGTGGTCAAGAATGCATTGTTGCAGCTCGAATGGGAAGTTTTGCCATACCCAGTGTACTTACCGGACATAGAGCCTTCTGATTACCACTAGCTTAGATCGATGCAGCATGGCTTGGCTGGCACGCGGTTCCACAAAGTTTGAAGAACTGCGCAAAAAGGTCGATTTATGGATAGCCACAAAACATCATGAGTTCTTACGGCATGGAAT
The DNA here is from genome assembly GCA_000671755.1 of Glossina brevipalpis. Taxonomy (NCBI): domain Eukaryota; kingdom Metazoa; phylum Arthropoda; class Insecta; order Diptera; family Glossinidae; genus Glossina; species Glossina brevipalpis. Next base: position 1,022,183 of record KK351048.1, on the reverse strand, counting down.
CGCCACATTGCGAGAAAGATAGCAAAAAGATGTAGAAAATGATTGAACAATTACCAATTTTTCTCAATAAACTACTTTTTTAAGAGAAAAAATGATAAAAAGTTTTCCAAGCACCTATTATATTGTCGTAGGTTAACTCGATAGCATTTTTGTTGTTTGAACAACAAGAATGCAGGGCTTATCTTTAAAACAATAAATTTCCTTCAATGTGCAAACATTTTAAATAGATCAATTCTTGACAAGCAGCCGATATTTTCATATATTCAGCTTCATTTATTGAGGATGTCATAGTATTTTGTCGTTAAGAGTTCCAGCAATAAATACACATATATGTAACTGTAAATTTACGGTAATTTGCATTACTGGCCTAGTCCGCATCAGTGTAGCTTACAATAGAATCTCTATCAATTTTACGTAATTCTAATTTATAATCCAATGTATTCTGTATTTACAGCAAAATTTTCTTTCATGACAAGTGAATGAACTTTCCCAGGATTCTGGTTGTGTATTTAGAAAATACTCTCTTCGTATATCTACTAGATTTATTCGGATTTCTTAAAATAAACTCTCAAGAGCTTCCGTATAAGAAGCTTTCTATATTTCTTGGATTTCTTCTTCATTATGTGGTGCATTTGCAGAGTATAATTTTTGTTTGTGACATCACTTGTTATAATTTGCAGCCTGACAGATGTTATTAGATGTGCACTATAGATATCTGTGCTTGGATAGTCATAATTTTTTCTGATATCCAAATTTTGCAATTTGAACGAAATCTGTAGGTATTAAATGTGTCTTTTTGAATTCTTTTTTTTTAAAAGTAATTTTAAATTCGCTCTTTTTCTTAAAGTTAGTTTCTCAAATTAAAATGACATCCGCATACATTTCTATGTACAACATATTATCTCTTTCTGCGTGGTAATATGGGGTATGGACAAAATGATAAGAATACTTGATACCATATGAACAAAATATTTATTTCCATGAATGCTAACTGTGTGGAGCTAACGTCGTGCTGTTTTTGTTGAAACAGTATTACTCAAGTAAGTGTTGAGTTCTGCTGTCACTTTGCTACCTTAACTTTGCATTCTCTGGCCTTAATCTATTTTTAGTATTCGTCGGTCTTTGTCAGTTAACTTTAGATTTCGTTCACCATTGCTTTTCGTCGATGATGTTTTATCACGATTTGTATACACTTTCATTACCATGGAGACTGTCACTGGTGAAAAGTCAAACAGTCTACCTGTTTTCGTCACAGATACTCTGCCCTCTTTTGAAGTTTAAGAGATCATTCATTGAATCGATCAGTTGTTTTAACAGTCGCACAACAGAGCGTACAATACATTGAGATATAATCTATACGACTTGCCACGCCTACTGTGCCACATATATGCGTTATATTATTTACAGGGGAGCAGTGTTGCCAACACGCAACAAGGTAGTATTATATTACATAGTGTTCATATAATTTTGTCCATCTTACGGATTGACTGTTATAGTCTATATCTGATCAAAGTATTGCCAAACTTTTGGTTTCATCATTTGCTTATATGCTTCAACACAGATACAGATTTTTTACTTTTGCCACGGCTCATATGAACAAAATTATAATTTTTAATATCTTTTGAGAAATAATCGATACGAATTAAAATTTTGGCATATGAAATAAATGTGACAAACTTGGATCTGATGCGATCAATTTTGAAAGCTCTCTCAGGCAATCTTTCTTATGAACAGTAAAACTTGATATGGTAAAAAAAATAATAATATTTTCTTGATGAAAATTGATTTTTAATACTAGTTTGATATAAATATTAACTGCAATACTTTTGGACCATATAGAACTTTCCTTTCATGTTTTCTTACGAAAGTGAAGTGAAGAATTGTATTAGGCAAAGTGATGCAGGGTATTTACTGGCCGAGTTTGGCCATAATATAATGTTTTTACTTGTTTATTTTTTTTAAACCCTTTGATTTAGTCCGGAAACTTGAAAGAATTTAGTATGAATTTTATTTATTACATTTACACACATAATATGTGGAAGGTTTTTCTCGTCTTTCGATAATCATGACGTTTCAAAAAGTATTGATAGCTTCAAATAACTAATTGCTATGATTGTTTTAAGTAATGAAGTGATCATTGAAATACTCTTTACTCAAATCTTTTCAAAAAGTATTTTCTTTCATTTCATCCTAGAGAATATAATTAGAATGCATTCTCAAAGCAGAAACAGTTAAACGAATAGCTTCGGAACTTTTGCATTTAAGCAACAGAAAAATGTAATTAGATGTAATTTTCTTTTAAACATGATGCGGTTGAGTGAATTGGACTGCAGTGCAGTAGATATACAAAAGAAATTAGTAGACCACGTAACAAGACAAATTATTGTACAATTTTTTATCCAATGACTTTACTTATTCGTGTATCGGTGTATTCTTAGAATAATAGAAGAAAACAAAAAAAAAAAAAGAAAAAACAAAAAACAAAATGAATTCTGAATGTCAAATTAAAATAAGAAAAAAAATATAAAAACGATACACACACAAAGAAAATGAAAGCGATAATAAGAGCAACAAATAAGATTATTTGTATGGACATCTATGCCTTGTCCCTAATGAAAGTTTCATGAACTTCCAGTTCAGTTGCTTGTTTAGAACTGCTTAAAATTGTCAAAAATATATATACTCACTGACATACAAGCACACGCATACAAGCATGCACGTATTCATGCATGCATGCATATATGTTATCAACGAAGAAAAAAGCATTAAAAACTTGAAAAAAAAACCTGGACAAAGCAAAAAGGCAAAAATTTTCAACATGTTTGTGATCGTATGAGGCATTGAAAAAGTTCTTTGTTATTCTATTTGTTATATTATTGCTTTATTGTTGTTGTTGTTGTTAAAGAAAGGTTATGTTTATATGCGTTTCTTTTATGCATTCATGTGTGCATATATAACGTTTGTTGTTTTCGAACTAATTTCACTTATTATACAAACATTCATATATTGTATATATATATATATATATATATATATAGAGGAACAAACGCATATATATATATAGGGAGAGACAGACGACATTCTGTAAAAGTGTTTTTTTTTTTCATTTTCATTTCCGTTTTTATTTTTTATTTTGCGTTTGTTCCTCTAGTGATTTTAACAACTCACTACACTCTTTGGCAAATGGTTTTTGTTTTAAAAAGTAAACCTATCGGTTTATTCGTTATGTTTGTGTCCATGCATATGTATACATATACATATGGATATGTTAGTGGGTATTTTTCTAGTTTTTAGTTTTGTATGGCTTTTTAAAAGTTTTTGTTTTTTTTTGTTTTTGTTTCTTTTTTGCCACTTTAGTAATTTGTTTTAATATTGTTGTTGTTATTGTTCTCTTTAATATATATATATATATATATATATATATGCTATGCGAAAAGACTATCAGATTTTCTATCTTTTGCGGCATTTATCGCAAAGTGCGCCTGTGAGTATATACTTTATGTTTTTCTTTATATTACAGAAATTACTCTCATTTTGTGTTTATTTTGTGGCATTGTTGCAGACTCGTTTCCTCTTTTTCTGGTTCTTAAACCTATTTTCGAAATTTTTGCTAAATAGAATTAAGCTCACTAATGCCATATAATATACCAAACAGATACATACATGCATACATACATACATACGTATATACATACTTGCATAATCTTATCTTAAACTAGTATATATAGACACGTTCATGAACAGATATAGCAATGAGCTTGAGTTGGTATTTGCCGTCTATTTGTGTGTGTATGTGTATATGATTCTGTTTTTCGTTTTGTTTTCTTTTTGTGGGTTGTTTCTTTACACATAATGGTTTTCTTGTTTCATTTCAAAATTATCATTATTCCTGTTTTTCTTATTATTGTTTGTTGTTCGAGTTGTTTTAATTTATTTGTTATTCTTTTCTTTTTTGTTTCTGTTTTTTTTTTGTATCTTATTCTTTACTGTTCGTTGTTTAATGTGGTTTTTAATTACTTTGTCAACATCTTTTTTTTTTTTTACATTCTATCCTATTTTAAGTAAAGATATGGTAGACCTGTAAACATAGTGTTAAGTAAAATTACTTTCTATTTATATTTCGTTAATCGTAATATTCCCTAAGTTGGGCTCGCACCAATGAATTGTGAATTTGCATTAGGGTAGATTTCATTTATAAAATTAGATCAACTTATTTACACAATGACAAGAACTTATTTTTAAGTTACCGGTTCAATTTCTAAACATTAAATTTTCTTCACTTTTCGACTTCTCTCCTTGAATTTAGTTTCAATTTAATTAATGCGGCTTGAACAAATCATTTACATTTAAATCTTTTAAAACAAATCGGAAATATATTGTATATTGTTTTGATGTTTCCGTTCATACTCTTTGGATTTCCCGTTCCATTCATTGCAAGAAAACTCTCGTTAATCCTGTTGCATGCTGGATTTCTACGCGTATGTGCTATATGATCGATTTCATCTTTCATTCGTTACCAGATAATACCGGGTTATCTTTGTCGTCAAAAACCTTTAGTTACACCTTATTACTTTCCTAATTTCAGTTTTTTTTTAAACTTACTTTATCAGATAAGCGATTTACTATAAATATTTAGAGAATTTCTCCTTTAAAGCATCTTTTCTTAGACTTCATTTTTAATTAACCGACTTTATACGTCATTTGGTTAAAATGCTACAACATCTTGTTGAGCAAATCTATTGGAAATAGCAACGATTATAACTTGACTTTGTTAATTAAAAATGAGAAAAAACGAAAGTACAGGTGCTGTTTTGAATTGCTTACCAAGGAGTCAATTTCTCCAGAGAAGATTGCCTTAAGTAATTGCTCGCTTGAGCAAAAGCGTGAACACATTTGCTTATTAATTGAGCCACTGAACTAAACATTAAAATTATAATGGTTGATAATGATCGTACCATAAAAGATATTATCATCTTGCGTCTTCATACAACTAGTGTGATTAACGCACAAATTCCGTCGTATCATTTGACTATTTCTCGATAGTCGGGTTATGCTGTAGTACCAAATTTCAAAAAATTGTTAAAAATAGTTCAGCAAAGTGGCATTTGAATTTAGTTAGCTTGTTTGAAAGCTGTTTTCATACGCATTCACGTGATGTATGTGAATATCCATGGAATTTGCTACTTTGGCCGCACCAGTGTCTTAAATTTGGCTATTTTTGGATGTTCACTTATTGAAAGGAATTCACTAAAGATGCGGATTAATTTTGTATATAATTTTGAAGTTTGTTTTATATACATTCACATGGTGCTTGCAAATGTCTCTTAAATATCTTAAGTTGGACGGAGTTGGATACCAAATCCAACAACAGTTTGACGTTAGTTGGTTTACAGATCTATGTTTTTGCGAAGCTTTGTTAACATTATCGGTAAATGTCTTTGCTAGTTAAATTCAAATTTATCTTCATAGCCTTAATTGGATATTTATATGCAAACAAGTTTGAAACTTTGCTTAAAATACATTGCAAACTGTACTAGAGATCTTCATGCACGCAATGTCTAATTGCTATAAGTGAAAAGCAATGTAAACACAAATTTAGATATTTACGAGGATTGGTAATGTACGATGTGTATAAATATTTTTAAGGTTTCTGACGACTATTTGTTTTTTTTTTTTTTTTTTGAGAGATTCTTAAGCTGAAAAGATTCTTTTAATTTTCATATAAACGATTCTTTGTGAAGTGAAAGCAAGCCATGACATTTTAACCTGACCGAGTATATCATATAATTATAATCAATGCCAATTTCATAATAAAATATGATTTTAAATAGATAAAGTTTTCTCAAATTGCGTTCTCTCTTTTTCTTTCTTTTAGCTCTTCAAACACCAAACAGATTTTACAAGTTCTTGACACTAGCAGTTAAGATGGCAAGTTTGTTGAAAATTTGCCACAATTTGTCATTAAAGTTTCAACACAACATTCAGACATTTCAACATAAAGAAAGCATATTAAGCTCTTTAAAAACTATCTCTATACTCTAACGTTAGCTCTCTAACCAACCATTCATAGCAGTGTAGCCGATGATGCAGGAGGGCGAAAATATATATATTTTATATATATATACCACATGTGTTTGTTTGAGTATGTTTACATATATATAAGATATATATAAATATATATATATATATATATATATATATATATACAGATGTTAGTGGCTGATAGTCGTCGTAGTTATAAAAGTAACAAAGTATTAATATGTGGTTGCAGGCGCGTGGTGGCGTATATATATATATATATATATATGTATGGGTATACGTGATAAGTGTTCTTTACCTTCACACAAATTAAAAGCCCTTGCTCTCAATTCTTTGAATAAATTTGTTAATTCAGTTTCAACTGCTTCAGGCACCCGGTGCCAAAACATACATGCACCCTATATTTTCATTCTGAAACTTGTCTGACTATGTGTTAATAAAAGAAGGAAATGCATGGAAAAATATTTATATTAAATAGAAATGTTGAAAAAGGTATTAAAAGCAAAAAAAAATTGTATTAATGTATTGAAGTTTTCGATTTAGATTTTCGTTAAATCAATTTAATATTCTTATGAAAAGAAAACATTGAAAAAATTTCATTTAAAAAATGTTATTCACAAGTAAGAAGAAGTGTTTAGAATTCTCTTTAAACCAAATGTGCTCATTTTGTATCTACCTATTCCATAAAAGCTCTAATTCGTTAAAGAAAATCAATATATTTCTTTCTATACATATATACAAGTTGTTATCGAATTGAAGCACGAACAATACATAGCAGTACACACGCCAGCGGTTTTACTAACGCATCTTTTATTGTCATCGAAGCGAAAACAAAAAAAAAAAAATTTTCAAAATATTTTAACTAACGAATATTACCAACAGTTTAACTGAACTGACAATTATGCTGCCACTTTACTGTCAGACTTAAGAATATACAGACAGACAGACGGACAGACACATACATCCATGTATACATACATACATACATAAATTGTATTGTACTCGCATACATGTACGCTTTTATACATAACGTCCAAATTCACCACAGATTTTATCACTTACTTCTTAAAACCTTACCATCATCTTCTCATGTCATCCAACTCTTTCTTGGTTTTTAGCTTTTTTACCCAATTCACCCAATCGTATGTCTGTCCGTCGAACCAACCAACTATTCATCTGTGTACGTACATATTCACAAATCTCGTCGAATTTTATTTAAAGTTTTATGCAGATTTTCGTTCACTTTTGGAAATTCTTACGTTAGCTTCTTATGTTGCACTTCTACTTCTTCAAAGAAGAATTTGTTACAACAACAACTACATGTACATATCTTAATATATATCTTTGGTAATCAAAACAATTTGCGAAAATTCTTGTTGTTGTTGTTGTTACTATTATTATTGTTGTTGCTGTTTCTTTCACTGCCGTTGTTTTTGTTACTTTTCCTTCTGCTGCTTTCACTCCTACTACTCTTTAAAATTATTTCAAAAGCTTCAACTTATATGCGAGTAGTACGTTTTTTCTTCTTTTTTTTTTCTATCTAAAAGTCTTGCGTTGTCTTTTTAGTTTTTCATTTCATTTTCTTTAGGGGGAGAAATTTTAGTAAGTATTTGCATTTTATTACTTTCTTTAGCGTTCTTACTTTAAGAAAATGAAACAACAAGTTTTTTTTCTTTTCTGGTTTATAAACTTTTTTTTTTTTTTGTTCCTTACTGTCAATACCAGTTATTGGCAAGTTATCGCATTGGTATCATATTTATCGTTAATAATAGCTAAAACTATTTGCTTCTCTAAGGATTCAGGGTTAAAGTTTTCATATTTATTATTAGAAGATGTGTTCAATTCAGTAGCGATTTTAATTTCCTCTTATACAAAAACTCGCGCCGGAGAAAATTGAATAAAATGCGTATAGTGTGACAGGATCATTAGATACCTGAGCTGATGTTGGACATCGTTAATATCTTACAGAGCTAATTTATTGAACATTTCAGATTTGAGACATTCGCCAGCTGACACAACGGACATACAAATTTATCTAAACTGTGATATAAGCTACAAGTGACTTAAATAAAATTGATAAAATTGATATTTATTGTCATAAGTATTATTTCTGACAATTCATGTCTGATGTAGTTATTATCACGAAGAGTGATGAGTTGTCTGAAACAATTCATATCTTTAATGGTTGATATAAATCAAAGCTTAGGTTGGTTAAAAATTCAATTGGAGCATTTAAGCATTTAACTTAAAAGACCTTTGACGCAAGTGAAGCTTAAGAGTTTAAACATTTGACGTAGTTTTCGTATGACTGACTTGACATGTGAAAAAACACTGCACGAGGTGGCCATTTCTGACACAGTGTCTATCTGATCCAGCTAATATCTAATGGCTCTGTCACTCGTTACACCTAAAAATATTGGCAGCCGTAGTTACTTACACCTAATGCAGCTGACTGCTAACACTGGTGCAGATTGACGTCGCTAGAATCTTATGTAGCTCTGATCTGACGTTATTATCAGTTGACATATCACTACACTCAATTCCAAATCATTTATAAGTTCTGAAGGTCTAATATTTGATTGCACTCATTTCGAAATCAGACATAGTTGTGGAAAGTCTCCGCAATCACTTGCTTTTCTGATATACAGGCGAAAATTTTAATAAAATTTTAAATTGTAAATGATGGTCTGCATTCACTGTTGATGCATAGATAGGATCTTTCAATAAGATATGTCAATTTACCTTTCGTGCCCTTTTTGAACTGTGAAGATTATTATTATTAAATGTTGACAGGTCATTGTGATGCATTGATCATTGACAACTAAAATCTGGTAAGTTTTCAAATGTATCTGCTGAGCATTTGCCGTTTGCTTACTAGAAATGCATGAAAAAGATGATAATTTTTTAAATACAAGTATTCTAGCTGGTGGTGCCTATTTTCACTTGTTTGGAGATATAAACAAGCAAAATTGTCGAATCTGTGTCTCCGAACACTCAAAAAAAAATTTGACAGTTACGTAACCCGGTACCGCATGACATTAATTGAATTTATTTGACCTGAAATTGATGTTATGGATATAGATGGCACGTATTTTCAGCAGGAGGGCGCGACCTCACACATGGTTTATGGAAAAATTGACTGCATTGCCTGTCATAGAAAAGCTCGACTAATAATACTAAAGATTTAAAAAGGGACTACATTTTTTACATATCTTTACTTGAGTTCCACCCCATCTCTATATCCTCTTGTATTTAAATAAAAGTTTTAATATGTAAAATATTTAAATCTTAAATTTTTTAACTTGATTTTTCAATTTACGTGGAAAGCGTTTGAGATTCGTTGTCAAGTCAATATAAAATTGTGCTGCTGGTGATTTCTTCCATTTTCTTTTCGTTTAGCATCCGTTGATAAATATAATTATTTATGCTCGCATGTATAAAAAAAATAAATCCATTTATAAGTAAGTATGCGAAGATTTGCTAATGTGATATATCGGTAATTTATCATATAATAATGTTAAATGACTTTGAAATTTATTTGTGAGAGTAATCATGTGTAAGGAGTCAGCATTTAAGCGGTGTTCGACAAAAAATCGAGTGTAAAGTTGATTTACAATAAATATAACTTGTTCGGTAACTTAATATATTTAGTCACGAACTTCAACTTTAGGCTAAAAAGTTAACAGCTAAGTCGAAAATATAAAAGGCAGCAGACTTCCGCCACAATAACAAATGGCTTAAGGAAAAGTTTGGGTGCGTGTTGAGCGAAAGTTCAACTTATAAAACTACAAATTATTGCCTAGCCTGCTTTTTATTTGTATGGTAAATATTAGAAATTCTCAAAAGTACTGCTTGTTTACTGTTTATTTTTTTACAATAACATTTTGTGAAACTTATATGACCGTAACAGTCTGCCTAATTCTGCCTTCAGCAACAACACAAAGTACGATAGTATAACAGTGTGATAGTATAATAGCATATAAGTATAATAGTATAATAGTATAATAGGATAATAGTGTAACAGTATAATAGTATAACAGTGTAACGGTATGATATTGCTACAAAATTGCCTTTTGGTATTTTTCCACTTAGAGACAGTCCGTATCACTAGATCAAAGCGTGGATTTTTGGTATTTACAATTTCTTTACGTCCGAGTAACAACCTTTTCTGATACACATCGAACAGAAATCACATGATTAGCATAAATTCTAAGTTGATTATATTGTGCATATCCGTCTGTTTATATGACGTTTAAACTCATGAAATTGCCATCAAAATTATGGTAATTTGTAGTTGAATAGCTTTGATGAAGTGTGAAAAAGGTCATGATCTTCATATAATTCTCGAGAAAATGACCCATTTTCAAGTGTAAAATAACATCTCGGACATATTACAAATATTAGTCTGGACATTATTGAAAGTATTAAATATTTTAAAAAATATTAAATCTTTTCCCCAATATTTGAGTTAAGAAACGAATCGAAAAGAATATTATTTCACTGTTGGCGAATAGATGCGCAAGATAATTCAATAATAATAATATTGCATTATTCGTACTTAGACGTAAAGTACAGCGTCCTGAAGATAAACAATCATACAGCAAAAGTGCGCATTATATTATAATTTTCGTACAGTTTGTTGAGAAATTTATATTATAAAGTAGCCATAATTTTGAAAATTTCGTAGTTCAACGCATCACACATAACAGACAAATTACTTAATATTCGAAAGACTTGTAAGAATGATTTATCAATAGTTATGATATAGTTATGATATATAGTATGAAATCATTGAGACAAAAAAACACACTTGCTTGGATACTACTTCATTTGATTTCAAAAAAAGAATTTAAAAAAAAAATTGCTTTTGAAAAGAATTCATGAACTTTATTTATTCTTGAAGTGATTGGTAATAATTGACAAAGACTGGATAAGAGTATGAAAACAATATGTGCACAAACAATGAGAATTTAAATTCGTAAAAGACCCATTAAAATGCTCTGTATTTATTCTATAAATATTTCCTCTCATTTAATGTATTCTTATCATAGAAATATCAATTAATAAATGATAGCTTTGCCTTATATTTATTTCCTATAATTATTTGTAATGATTTTCTAACAATACTTTTAAATAATTTTAATAAATTATAGAAAAAAAAAATTTATAGCAAAAACACATTGAAGAAGAATGTTTCTTAATGCTTTATATACGATTCATTTGAAAATATGTATTAAAAAATTTTAAACGAAAATATGTTTTAAAAATCGAAAATGTAGAGTAGAACAACATGTTAGTTTTTATTTTAAATTATGTCATTATAAAAATCGATAATTTTCACATGTATGTAGGTGTTTTGTGTGTATATACATGCATTTGTGGGTGTTTGTGTATATCAGTAAAAGTATGCATCAACGAATACTGTAAATCGTATTAGATAAAGTGGAAAAACTATGCAGTTAGATATATAGATATAGTTATATGTAGAAGCGTGTGTGTAACTAGCAATTGCCAGTTATAAAACAAGTTCAAAAATGTACGAAGGACAAAATATTCATATACATGAATACACACAGAAACACACACACACACACACATATATATATATATATATATATATATGTATATGTGTATGTATATATGTACGTATGTATGTATATTAATTTATATGCACATCAACATCATCATCATTCGAACAATATTTAACGACATCAACATAACATCAACGGCAACGACATCATAGTCATGGCAATTCACACACAGAGCAATAATGTTGATGGTGATTGTAACCACAAAATCAGTGAACGTATGATTTGTTTTTCAAGTACTAAAATCAATGCTTGAAATCCTGTTTACTTATCAACTGTAGTATATTGATAGACTCACACACATAAATATATACACACGCACCCATACACACACACACACGCGCGCAAACAATGCACAGACATACTTCCATAAGCAAATATGCATTAGCAAACATTTCACAAATCATGTGCATAAACACATACATACATGCATATTTATTTATGCATTTATTCGAGCAAACTTTGTTCACATATCTACACTTGGAAAATTTATTTATTTATCTCTCTCTCTCTCTCTCTCTCTATATATATATATATATACGTAATATATATATATATATATATGTACGTTATATATATATGTACGTTATATATATATATGTACGTTTTGTATGTTTTATTAAATCAATAATAATAATAAAATTTTAGTTTATTAATATTTCCTATTGTCCTGATAAATAATCATAAATTTATATTCGGTAATAGAAATTTGGTTTTTCCCGGACAGTATCGAGGAGAAACAACTCCTCCAAAAAAAAAAACAAATAAATAAATAAAAATAAAAATTCAATATCCACTCAGTAAAATGTCGCCTACCCTGCCCATAAATTTCTTACAAAACACATTACAAAAATTTCAGACGAAACACTTCATTTTTCGAAAAACTTAAGTGTATCTGTGAAATTATTTCTATTATTCTTATCTCATCTATTTTGTATCTATAAGAATCAAAAATCAAGTATAATTTTGCTTCTTATTAAAAGTTCCTAACGAGCTAAGTTATTCCGTTTATAATAATTAATCTGGAATATATTTGTACTCATATTTATATTTATACTTTATATATATATATATATATATATATATATATATGCATATATATGCAGCATGAAACTCAACGTCTATCTAAGTACATTTTTTATTTTCGATTAGCAGATCCTTTTGTTTTAACGTATCTGTTGGTAAGATAACATGCATTCATAACATATAATCTTTCCTTTAGTATAAACCATAATAAATGTTTGTGATCATCTTTTATTTTGTTCAGTGCATTATGCTTTCATTTTTATATGCAACACAGTATGTCATAATAATTTTAATGTATATGATTGCATTTCTTTTTAAGCACATATAAGCACACTCATACAGACGCAGTCGAGAACTTTTAAATAAACTGGCAAATATCACTTATAAAAAAGTATTATCTCTAAGAGAACGTCACGTTCCATGTGGAAAACTAGGTTTATACGTTTAAAGCAGTAATCGATTTGAATTTCTATAGTCATGCACTGAGAAAAAAAAAAGAAAAAAGGAAAACCAAAATAATTTAAAATGTAAATAATGATCTCTAATAAAAATTCTTTCAAATTAATAAATCATTTGAAGAGCTTTTGGAATAATTCTTTGTTTTTAATCTGCTGCTTATAATAATACAAGATATAATGAATAAACGATCAAAAGCATGCAATACAAATATACTTTAAGGAATATATCTCTCTTCATTATAATTTCAAATTCGTTTTGGAAAGTCCATCTTTTTTTTTTTTTTTTGTGCTTCACAAACCGAAGACGAAGATGAACTATATCGTTTTTACCTTAAAATAAAGTGCTTGGATTGATACTCATCAATTATGTCTCCATCCGTCATTTATATTTCGGATAAAGAATTTTATCTTACTTTGGTCTTATTTTGAAATATTTATTCTAAGAAAAAGGGCGCATATTCTTTAGTTACCCATTGTCATGATTGTTTATGCAAACGTTAATCTAGCATTCAGGTGGTGAAAAGATACAAAGACGTTGAATCTTACGTCATCGTTCACATTTGCTTATCTGTTGCTTAAGTGTGGCATGCAACATAACTGGTTTCGTCTGAAACATTCTATTTATAGTTGCAATGAATGACCGAAGCCCGCATTTCTATTTCAATTTAAATTTCAATCTATTATTGTAATTTTTTTTTTTTTTTTAAAGGTCACGAATTTTTTCAAACGCTTAATTTGTTTTCTTATATTGACAGTATTCTAAGTTTCGTTTTCAATAAAAAAATTGCAACCGAAACTTAAATAAATTTAATTTTAAGCAAAAAGCAAACATTTTACATAACATTTCATCAAATCTGATTGATATTTGCATTTAACTGCCAGAAATCTTTCACTATTTCTCATTAATTCGTCCTTCATTTTGTATCAACCGATGAGTCTGCAAATCGTATGCTTTTTCAATGTTTGCTATCTTTACTTAGCCAGTGGCAAATGAATTGTTATTAACTTCTTCTCTCTCTCCTCTTCCAAAGGGTTAGCTTGAAATCAATAAATCAATATGTTGCCTAAGGGAGCATATAGACGATTATTATTGAGTTGAAGCATCCGATTGATTAAAAATAGCGTTACACAGCTAGAGAACGCATTTCAATATACATGAATGAATAGATTGAGCGGAAGTCGTAAATCGTATTCCATCACGAAATTGTGGCCGATAGGCGATTTCATTTCTACAAATAAATATCGTAAACGTTTATAACAAAGTGAAAGAGATCGTGATAGAACTGCAGAACTCTCTTAATGATTAAAAACTGATTTCAAACTGAGTTTTACGATTTTACTAGAAAAAGGATAAAAATTTAGCAATTAAAAATTGCGAATATTTGATTTAGGAAAATTCATTGAAAAATTTAAGGAAAATGTTCTCGAATTTTTGGGAAAAAAGGCGCTACGAACTTTTTCCTTTATCTCAATGTAGAAATTTGGATTTAACGTACTTAGCATTTGCACTTGCTTGTACAATCAATCGAAACTAAAGAAAAAATCTTATCAATAAACAATGTCCGCCAAGAGAAAGGCAAAGAAACTTCAAAAACAAAAAAAAAAAAAAACTAGAAAAAAGGAAAACCATTGAATTTTTCGCACTTTTTTGATTTTATCCTTTTGTTTTTTGTCTTTCTGTTTCTGTTTTTGGTTCTTTTTGTTTTGTATTTTCATTTGAAATATTCTTACAATAACTCATTCAATCGCTTTTTTCCCCATAATTCCTGGCAATTCTCTACGGTAAAGCCTTAGGGGTTTTTCCTTATGCTCTTTTTTATTTGCAAAAAAAAAAAAAGAAAAAAGAAAAACTACATTCGTAAATATGTACTTTTGTGCGGTTTACGAGTGCGTGTGTGTGTGTGTGTGTGTGTTACAGTGACTGAAGGAATTGAAGTTACTCAATTTACCAATAAACTTAATACGTTGCTCGTATTTTAAGCCACAAATAAAGAACGTTCAGGAAATGAGCAAAACTAAATAAGATTTCTTTGTATATCCATATATGTTGCATGCTTCTGTTTTTGGTTCACGTTTTTTTCCCTCCTTTTAAAGTTAATTTAAAGCTTGAATGATAGATAGTTCCTTAAAGGCTTTATCAGATATATGTATATATATATATATGCATATATATATATATGCATATATATCGACGCTTTCAAGCATGTACGTGTGTGTTAAACGTTAAACAGAAGAAAGTTTCAAATTGTGTAACAAAATAAAATAAAACAAAGTAAAATAAATAAAGTGCCAAAGAAAGTTAAAGAGGAAGGGAGACAAACAAGGAAAGTAAGAGCGAGAAAAGTTTTTGAAAATGCCAACAGCATCAATAAATAAATAGAATACTTTGGTCTTATTCCAAACTAGATTTTCTTATGGAAGACAGTATATGAATGGATTTCAATTTTTTGTTTTTTTTTTGTTTTCTGCTTTATATGTATATAAACAGATTTTCCTCCTATATATATAAGCATACGTGCATACATACGTATAGATTTTTTATTTGCTATTTGAAATATTTGAGTGAGTTTGTTTTGTTGTATCCGTATGCATGCACTTGTGTGCTTATCCTAAAAATATTTATCTCTGATCGTTTGTCGATTTGACTGCACATCACACTCATGTCTGTACAATTTATATGGTATTTATATGCGTATGCGTGTATGACTGACTGTATGTGTTCTATATATGCCGTAATCACTTTTCTATCATCACTCTATAGAAGTTTTCATCTGTAAATATTTTCTCTATCAGCCAATTGTGTGAGGTTTTATATGTATTTGCTATAATATGTGTACCTCTGTGCGAATATGTATGTATCTATGTATCTATGTGTGAATATTAAAATGTCAATTATTGTTGTTGTTGTTGTTGTTCTTGTTGTTACACTATCTTTCGTCAAGCATATTTATAGGATTTTTGTTTCTTTCCTTACTTTCTATGCTAAATCAAATTGTTAATTGTCTGCATGTGTATATGTGTATATGAATGTAAATGATTGTGTTAAGGCAGATGGTTTTATTAAATCTTTTTTCAACGATTCCTTAAATTTTATCGTTTGTTTTATTTTATAGTATCTTGAGTACATTGATATCGTTAGAGCCACCTTTTTTTTTGTTTTTGTTTTTTTATTTTTTTTTTTTATTTTATATTTATTGCCTTCAACGTAATTTCAGTTTATTTTCAGTTTAGATATTGATTTGTTTATTATATTCACCATCTCTATGAAACCATTCAAAGAACAAACTCAACTGTGCCATGTTTTCTATTAGTCGTAAATTTCAGATCAACTTTACCGTTGTTATTTTATGCAAATGGCCATTCAGAAAAATTGTCGGTTTTTCTTTTAAAATAAAACTAATATTTCAAGGAAATTATTTCAAATTTTCTTAAATATTATATCTAATATCAATATATAAAATTGTTAATGTATCAGAAAAACGAAAAGAAAACAAGTAAAGAAAATTATATTCGACTATGTCTAATCTTTTATAGCCACCACATTTATCCTAAAAAAAGGGAGGGAAACTAAATTCTAATAGGTGGGTGTGGCAGTGAAAGGACTTCCAATGTTTCTGCCAAATTTGAAAGCAATGATTTTTGCGACCAAGAGAGTATTTATCACAGACATTACACAGACGGACAGATGGATAGTCAGATAGAAGGGCAGACGCACAGAGGAGCATGCTTAAATCGATTCTAAATTTAATGCTAATCAAGAATATATATAGTTTGTCGGGTCTCCGAAGTTTCCTTCTGGTACTTACGAACCAAATGACATAATGAAATATATCTTTCAGCTTCGGTAGTGGATATAGAAAAAAACAAATATAATACTTAGAACTTAAATATAATGTAAAATTATTATTTAACGGGACCAAAGCGAATGTTTTATTTTAAGTTATCATTTTTTTTTTTTTTTTGAGTGCATAACATGTCTGTTAGCGTAATATGCTAGAGAAATGTATCGCATTTACATTAGATAATATTATACATATCGTATTAATTACGAACTGTTCCATCCGTTTTGGCGAATATTTAAAATGTTCAACGAATATAATCATTTATTTGATTTTTTGGTCTCGCTCGCCAGTATAATTAAAATCAATTATATTACGTAACTAAATGCTTAATTTTTCGTACATTATATCCGGTCCTGCCATTTATATTTACATTTATATCCGGTCAGCAAGACCGCTATCTCGCTGATGCATATATGCACATATATATGCGTATTCGAAACTGCTTTAGTTGCTTAACTCTTTTCAATGACTTGTGGGGATTATGTCCTTTTGTTTACTTAATTAAAATTCTTTATATTCTTTGTTATTCCATAGTTTATTTCCTAACACTGACCGACATGTAATCAAGTAATTTACAAAGTCGATGTATATTGTGTGATATTTGCATAGATACCGTATAATATTGTGTTCGTTTTTTTTTTGTCATGTGCAACAGCATGTACTCATCAACATATACGCTTGTAACTTAAATTATTTTTCACACAGATTCTATTGTATATTATAAGTTAGTTTTTGTTAAGTAGCGATTCTTTAGATCGAAAATTTGCCCAATAATATATTATGCAGTGACGTTTTTCTAATAAATGAAATAAACAAAAATACGATAGAACACAGTGTTCATATAATGAAAATGCCCATTCGCTGTAAAAGTGTAGCATTTCTCCCATAATGCAAACAATATTAACTAAACTGAATTGATGAATAAATTTAAATCAATTTCAATTTAATTATTTATCGTATGTCTTCATACTTATTCTTTCGAAACGCAAAAACAAGCAAGAAAAAAAGAAAAGATGATTATCTCTCTCTCTCTCTCTCTCTCTCTCTCTCTCTCTCTCTCTCTCTCTCTCTCTGACGCTGACAAATAAATGCGTAGATAAAAAAATAAACATTTGAAGCATGCCACGGATCTTGCTCTTAAAATAAGCTTACAAAGCATTTGAAAGTACAATGTAAAGTTACGTGTAGGGTCATCTATTTCGTAGTTTTGTAGTAAACGTCAATAAAACATAATTTTGATTGAAAATTGGATGAAATTTTTTTTTTTAATATATTGTATAGACTTTGTGGAATACAATATCATTTAAACCTCCTTCACGGGCCATCTTAAAGTATTGGATCACTTTTGTAGTAATTTTTGGTGGTTTGTTTGGACATAGAAGGCAATTGCTCGGCCATAATTTGACGGATTTTCATTTTCAAAGTGTCAGGAGTTTGCGAATTCCTCGCATAAATTCGATTGCTTGCGCAACCACACAAAAAACAATTCAGCGGTAGGAAATCGAGTGATCTTTGGGGCCAATTCCCATCATCAAATTGTGAAATTACATGCCCGGGAAATTTCTCGTGCAACTATGTCAAAATCAAGCTTATGGCACCGTCCTGTTGAAAACACAACCAAGTAATAGATAATTTTGGATTTTTTTCAATACTTTCATTAAGAGCACTAATATTTTCGGTCGAGGGTACATTTCAATGATATATGGGTCTTGAAAAATTTTTTACAGATCCAGTTTTTTCAAACTTCTTCACATGTTTTGTCTATAGTCGGCTCAGATGAACGATTATGTCGATCAGAAGCCGCTTGTAATGCACAAATCAGCATTTTCTTGCTAAATTTTTACTATATTAACATATTTGAATGACCTATATTGTAAAATTGCAAACTTTATGCTAAATATATAATGCCTTGAATGATAGTTCTGTTGTGTATATGTTGTTGAAACAAAATTGCAAAATCGGGACCACGAAATGAATGACTTTGTATTTATGTGTATTCGAATATAAGGTCGGCATTTTTTAAATTTATTTGTTATGTACTTTTATACGATAATTTTTTAATTTTATAACAATTTTCATTTCATTCAACACGTACTTGCAATTATATCAATGAAAATACTCTAAAAATACAATATTGTCAATTATGTCGCGCTCAATTAACGACAACATCAAGGAAAATAAATGATTATTGCATTATTTCCATATAATTGCTTAAATGGTGTAATGAAGTAATTTTAATTGCTTGTTAATTATATATTTCAAGAAAAAAAAAGCACTTATTTTGTTTTGCCGGAACCAACCGAATGCGAAGTCTTTTATATTTAACAACTTGTCCTTTGTTTTAGAAACAATAAAGTTTCGTTTTGCCTTTTTTCACTTTTTCCATTTTTTTTTTTTTTTATTTTTATTTCGTAGCGGTCAAATACGACATAGAAAGATTGTGTTGCAAAGAAGGAAAAAGCGTTACGCTCATTAATAATCTATAAGTGTATGGAAAAAGAAACAGATGAAATTGCAAAATGTAGACAAAGAAATGACTCGTTGTGTTCGACAAATTGTGTAACTTGTATGTGCGAGTAAGGGGACTATATATTGTTTCTAATTACAGCTTCTTTAGTACTATTTAGTTTTTCTTCTTCTTTTCGCCTTTTAATACAACATTTTCGATCTTAAATCGGGTAAGTTTGAGAAAGTTGCATATTTTTTCCAGTTTACTAGATCAGTTGAATGGTGGCGAGGCCGAGAGATTTTGCCACATCACTCAATAAGTTTATAAGATCACTAATATTCTTTTTTCTTTTTTTGCTGAATTATCATTGTTGTGATCGATTTGTGACACGATGCATTGACTCATGATGAAAGAGGATTTTCCCTCTTAATCTGTACTCATTGGCGGATGATTCAAAAACTGACAAACAACGAATAAGGTTGGAAGCCACCATATCTTTTTTTTTTTTTCAAAACTAAGCCGTTCTGATTGGTTTTGCAAATCGTTTATAACCACTTTTGAAGTCAACTGTTGTAATTTCGAATACGAGAATTCTTCTTTTCTACAGTAATCTTTACACAGCCACTCTTATCACACATATTTAAATACATATTTTTATATAATAGCGTGTGCGAGTGTGCGAGTGTGCGAGAGTGTGAGATCAAAAAGAATCGGTTACTTTAGTTCTCATTAGATAGATTTGCTTCTTGTTTATTTGATGATTGAATTCGATTGAAACATATTAACTGCATAATACGAATTTATCATATACATGCATTCTCTACTAGCTTCAATTGAATTATCAAAGTTTTTTTTTTTTATTCAAATGACGACCAAATTAAATAGAAAGCTACTACTGTAAGATTTCTATATCAACCTTAAAATAAATATTATAAAAAAAAAAACAAAATTGATTTAAATAAAATGTTTTTCTCTCACTGATATTTACAAAAAGTGTACTCAAAGTAGTTATTATAGTTTTAAATACTTCTTACCATCATAGCAATTTTCTATAGTTATTTATATCAATTTAAAATATTCAACTATTTTCTCTCTGCACAAATAAAAACTTGTTTTAATAAAATAATTTGTACTTATTTTCATCTTAAAAATCATTCTATACATAAAATCATTACCATAAATGAAATACTTCATGTATTCGCATGATATTAACTTTTATGTTTGCTCTCCAAACAAAAAATTACATTTCAAACCCAGCGCATTAAAAGGTTTACTATTCACAGATTTCTGTTTTTATAAAAAATATATGCTTTTTTATGGATATGTGATATATGTATGCATGCAAGCTTGCGTACGTGTTTGTTTAAGACCAGATAAAAAAAAAAATTTAATTAAAAATGTTTTCATTGATAACAACATGAAACTAAAAGCTGAAGCTTATTTTCTTTTACTTCTTTCATAATTTATATTATTCAGTAAAATATCATTTAAGTAATTTTTTCATAATTACACAAAATTCAAAATTCATTGGAATGAATGCTAGAAGAACCAAAAAAAAAGGATTTTTGTTTTTAAAGCGTTCTTGTATTTTAATAGAACTTTAGTTACATCACAATTCACTTGCAATAAAAAAAAGAAAAAGTACTTGAAGTTGCATAAAAAGTGAGTGATCGTCCAAATCGTAAGAATAATACTAACTTAACGCTGGGAGGAATAATACGAACTTAGTGAACGATATAACGATAGAATAATATGGAAGAAAACTTAATTAAGCCTTCACTGATGCGATTAGATTTTGACATTTAGCTGTTAGGAGTGAATCAAAAACCAAAAACAAAAAAAAACACGCCGACAAGACCGTTTGAACAAAAAAAATCCAAAAAAAAAATATGCATATCGATATCATAGTGCTTGTACATAAAGGAAAACATACAGTTTCATTATTTTTTGTCCATAGTTGTATGTTAAAAAACGCAGAATAAGGTATTTGCAATACCCTAAAGGCGATTGCAGAGATTTAAGGATTTAAGCATGTGTCCCTGTCTATCCCTCTGTTCAATGCCTTTGCTAAACATTTTTCTGAAGTTAACGTTCTTCGAATTTGGTAAAAACGTTAACAGATCCTGTACGCAGAAGTATTAAAAGTAACATAATTTGATCGAAGCATACTTATTTACTTATTTATTTATACTTATACATATAAAATTCAGCTGAAATAAATTAAAAGCCGAATTATAAATTGATTTACATTTTATAGATGAATTATTATAAAATATAAGAAGAAAAAAACAAATAAAGGAAAAGGAATAAAAAGAGAAAAAAAATAAATAAAATATAAATAAATAGAGAGAAAAAAGGAAAAAAAAGCATGCCAGACACACACTCGTAGCTGGTATAGCTCTGACTTTAGGACTAAATCCTTAAACCATTGCAAACATGTAAAAGCTTGCCAACTAATTGAGTAAAGATATTTAGTTGCATTTGCGAATTGTACGAAACGTTAGAGATTAAAAATTAATATAGACAACATAGACAAAGCGCAAGCACTAAGGGGAGTTGATTTTATAATATTTAAAGATTGTTATAGATCTAATGTAGATTCTTGCAAAGACCTTAAGCGTATGGAAGACCTCAAAATTATAACTACATTGGCTAAGTTTTATAAAAAAATAAAGTTTCCAGAAGACTAATTAGTAAAATTAAAGTT
Source organism: Glossina brevipalpis (assembly GCA_000671755.1). Taxonomy (NCBI): domain Eukaryota; kingdom Metazoa; phylum Arthropoda; class Insecta; order Diptera; family Glossinidae; genus Glossina; species Glossina brevipalpis. The sequence goes on along the minus strand of KK351048.1, from coordinate 1,000,074 downwards.
TATCCAACCTAGTAAGTCAATAGTACCAGTTATTAGCTTAATTAAGAAGGAAAGACCAAAAACAAATCTACGCTTCTCTAGTGAAGATTGGGATAACAAAAGAATCTGAATCTGTCTTTATAAAAAAAGCAAACTCGTAAAATAAAACACTAGGCTTTTGAAACGAATAGAAAAATAGTCGATACAACAGAGGCATACTAAAGTATTGGTCTCATCAAGCTCATGTACAGCCCTTTTGTGCTACAGTACAACGTAAAAATGCGGACATCCTTAAACCGATTTTAAATTTGTTACTGATCAAGAATATATGTACTTTGTGGTGGGGCCTCCAAGCTTTTCTTCTGGGCATTACAAACAATATGAAAAAAACGAATATACCCCTCATCTTCAGAGGTGCGTATAAAAACTAACTGAAAAAGGTGAAGTAACTGACTATCACATGATGGCGAATCCGAAATGTTTAATATTTAATTTATGGCTAATCTAGAAGATCCCATGTGACTGTACTTTTAATATTGCTTTTAATAATAATAAAAATAAACACGTGCATCATATTTATTTAAAAAAAATGAAGCACAGAATATAATGAGATATCAAACACGATATGTGATTTTTTAAGGTATAGATAACACTTTGCCTTGTTAGGATATCCGAAATAACCGACACTTGTTAATTCAATCAATAAATCCGTATCAGTGGTTATAGCTCTGTAATCAGCTTTTTTCCAAGCTTCGTATTGAAAATAAAGCGGAAAAGGCATTTCGTCAAAAGCATTTATATGCACATTGCCCTTCTTTCATTACCAATAGCAATATTATAACCATGACGTGATAATCTGAAATTGAAAAGAACGATATACAAAAACTTAAATCAAATACATAATGATATTATCCAACTCGCCAAATATATATATATATATTTTAATTTATTAATTATTAATTATTAAAAAAAAAACGTTTTTTTAATATCCATTTAATGAATTGAATGAATAAATTGAATACATGAGTTTCGAGTTCCGAAACGCTAGTATATGCTACATTTTTATATAATTTTTTTTTTTTTTGCGTACAAGAAATAAAAGAAAAATAGAGACGAGTAATCATATCCCTATTAGACCGCATTTACTACACTAATCGAGAACTAAAAATTTAAATATTTTAAATAATTTTGTAGCTATCTTTTTATTTTCCTTCATTAAAAACTTTGTACTTACTTAGCTAATGTATTAAATGAATTCTCTACAAATGTGTTGTAGACATGGAGGGAGGATTTAATTTGCTGCCTCTACCTCCCAAATTTCGACTTGTTTACAATTAATCCCAAGAAGAATCGTAGAATGTGTATGGCTCGAATTAGCCCACTGATATGGAGCCCATATCGCACCGAATATCTGTATGTTACACTAAGATGTGACTGATCCCATATGTAGGTTCAGTGAAGTCGCTGGAGTCTTTTACACCAACAACCAATCTTCGAATCTGTACAACAAAAGCAAAATTATGCTATGATTATATGTACAATTCGATCAGTTTATCTTGCAAGAGTTTTTTTTTTATCGTCTTTGATGGGCATATTATAATTCAGGAAAAAAAAAAAGAAAAATTAATACTTCCGTTGCACTACTTAAGCACGAAAACCTAAAAAGAATAATATATGACGCAGTGACCACATCAATATAATCAAAAATACACTAATACAATATACAGGATTTTTCTCTTTATGTCATAATTCCGATTGACATTAATTTCAAAGTTATATGATACTTTCATATCTACACCAGGTGAAAACTTGCATATTGTAGTAATTTTGTTACTCTGCTCTTCCAAAATCACTGCAAGCACTCTAATTAAATAGTACATATTCTCTCTAATATTTAGTTTCATTATACGTTAGACACGTTAGAGTCATCAAAATAAATAATCCTAAGTTTTCTTAGAGTTGTTTGCGAGAAGGTTCTTGATTATTTTTACATATATTTTGGTTGCATACACATAGTCGGCAGTATGTTCGTCAAGTTCATTTCAATCTCCTCCTGCCTTAAATCACTAACAGTTTAACATTAATGAAATGATCTATATTTTGCAACATTGTTGCCGCAGGCAGGCCAAGATCCATCTGTTTCATGTTTGAAATACGATATGAACATGCGTAGCTAATATAAAAAAAAGGGAAATTTTAGTTAACGTAAGTTATTTCTCTTCATCGATTTACGATTTTATCTGAGCAGTCAGCTTATTTGTTCAGAAGTGTTTTTTATCGACATAATTTACTTTTAATTTTTGGCATTAAAATATTTTTGAGACTCATAAGGGAAGATTTTGACTTTTTTTTCAAAGAAAACCATTTTCTCATTTAGCAAATCAATCGTTATTGTGGCTGCAATTACACAACAGAGCTCTATCGAAAAGATATTGGGAACAAGTCTGCACTTCGTTAAGATTAAAATTTTAATGATTACACGCTAATAAGTTGTGCTTTAACAATACAGTGCTCTTCATTTCCACTTTCACTATTCTTTCACTATTTTTCTTTCTTTTTTTTTTTAAGAGAACAATAGCTTTTATGTACGAGATTGCATTTCTATAGGAGGAGGAACTATCAACTGTACTATGCTATAATATATTTGCTTATGCTTCCGGGGTTACAATTGCGGCACTCCATTTGTGAAACTGTAAAGAGGAGCAATTGATAGATAGCGATGAAATCGCTCTGAGTAAGAACAATTTCTTTTTTCAGCTGCTCTAATTTTAATAGTTATTTGTGCTGATATTCAGTTCTAAAAGACAATTAGTTCACTTAAAATATTGTTATTGTTATTGTTATTATTATTATTATTATTATTATTATATTATTCCAGACTAATGAATTTAATTTTTAGTCGAGACAAGTGTATTGAGCACTAGGAACATAGGCTATCGGCTCATTGGTGTATTTATTTTAGTGTATTGATTGTGAAAAAGTCTATCTATATGAAGTTTGAACTTAAGTGTACTGACTTGCTAGAGGCGCTTCTTAACAACTCAGATACAATTGCGGACTCACTTGATTCGTTATCAGAATTTTTAATATTTTCATGAAACATATTTTTAATAAAATATTACAGAATATAAAGGACTTATTTAATATTCGAACGGAGATTTAATCTTTTATCGAATGATAACTAAACAATTTTAAAGGATTCTTGAAAAAAAATTCCCGTTAAACCGGATATTATTGAATATTACTTGAGAAAGCCTTTCAAATTAATAGATGATTTTGATTTTATCAAACATTTGTTTAAACAAAAAAAAATTTGCAGAAAAGCACCATAATAAAATCTAAAAACGTTAGAATCAGGAAGAAAAACTACTTAAGTTTATTCATTGTTGCAAAGAAAGCGATTGAGAGACCTCATTTACATAATCAATTTTTCTCGAAAGAATTTTCTATGTGATGCCACTTCAATCTTTCTCTCAAAAGTACAATAACTGCATACATACTTGTAGTAAGTGGTTTAATGAATTACAATAACTTCAGTACTAGGAAGCAAATTATTATTATAACTATTGTAGTGTATTATTCTAGAACAAAAGAACTTTGTTAATGCAATTGTATAGTCACAGCCTTAAAGTCAAGTGGACTTTTAAGGGTATTTAAAGAATACACTTAACGTACATCTACAAATGCGAATAATAATAATAATAAGCAAGTAAGCTGTAATAATAATAATAATAATAATAATAATAATAATGTATGAAGATGATTTTATTGTCATTTTGAGTAAAAAAAATTAATTAGGACGTTGCATATGTTAGGTCATACTATTGGATTTACATAAATGTATTCAAGAATATGGATAAGCACTTAATAATAAAACCAGATTAATTTTCATAAACAAATATGAAATTTTATATTCGACTGTGTTGAGCCATTCATATCCTCCTCCTTTTGTTTTAAAGAAAATTTCAAAAAAAAAAAAAAAAAAAACTAAACGTCAATACTCCATTATATTAAATAGGCTTGGCAGAAGATCTTCTTTATTTTTATGGAATACCAGGAAAATTTTTGTATAGTTTATGACTAGTGAGAAAGAAAAAACACCCCGAAAGCAGAGAGCAGTTTTTATTTTATAACATATTGTAGGCATCTGCTTCGATCGATTTGGATCACTTTTCAATATCAACAAATATGCAAGAACTTTCTGTGATTTTGCCAAATTTGATCCAGTTATCTTAATTTTTGCGATCGGGAAAATGCTGACCAATTAAGGAGATAAACAAATGGGCAGACAGACGGAAAGACAAGTCCAAATGGATTTTAAAAACATAACATAAAGGGACAAATTGATCGATGGAGAGACCGACTTGCTTAAATCGATTCTAAATTTGATACTAATCAAGAACATATAATCTATATATTTTATGGAGAGTCTCTGAAGCTCTCTTCTAGGTGTTGTAAATAAACTGGCAAAATTAAGATACCTCACCTCCGGTGATAGGTGTCAAAAAAAAAAAGTGTAAAATAGAGAGATACAAGAAAATAAGAACACCGTTGCAACATGGTATCTTGGACACTCAATATCTTATCATGTGTTCTTATCTTGATTGCATGATTGGTGAGTGTTAATCAATTACCTAAAATCATATTGAACCCCTCATTTTAAGACGCCTTTAATAGATATGTTATAGGTTGCAGATTATTGATAAAAATGTAAATGAACTTTTTGAATTTTTTCCTGGATCTGATTTGTTGACTTTTGTACGGGAACTTCGTTTTCAAACCTTCAAAATTTTCGAATTGAATCAATATATATATATATATATCTATACTTCAACTTTCTATAAAATTTCTGTTAGATTTCTAACAAAATTTTAAATCGATTAGATCGACTTTTAATGTCACATAAATCAAACGTTTCTGATAAGTATGACAAGCGGAATGATAAAACTAGTTTATCTTTATACTACGATAATGTTTACATTAATACCATTACATATCTGTGTATTCATATATTTCACCGCTTATATATATGTGCATATGCATGATTGTATAGTGTATAGTTGTGTACTTGTAAAGCTACAAGACATCAATTTAATTAATAAATAACTTAGTAAATATATGTATGTATCATATATATGTATCTTTCTAAGCAAACATAGTAACCATAAAGAGAAAGAGAGTATGTTTTTCTTAATATATTTTTTATCCGTATATGTTGTTGGCAAAAAACACTTATTGCCCATAAACTCTTTTAGCGTTGCATTAGATGTTATACATATAACATATATTTAGTAAGTATAAGAACAATTTTTCTCTTCCTATAAATGTACATAGTTTTTATGTTTTTTGTACTCTTTTGTGTATAAAGATAAGACTTCTAACAAACTTTTACGTTTGCATGTCCTGCTCAATAATGTTAACATTTTTTTCGTTCTTTTTTATTTTTTTTTATTTTTTGTTTTTATCATGTACTCGTTTTACTTCTATATCCGATTTATTTATGTACATGTAAGTAAGCACATACAAATTTTTATATATAAGAGCGCATATATATATATATATATGCGTAAACATGTATTATTATATTTTAGCATAAAATCTGGTAAAATGTAACACATCATTATTTGCTCTCTTTTTATTGTCGCGTAAGGAACAATGTGCATAAGTTAGTAGATTTGAAGCTTGACTTTCTTAATAATATAATAAATAAAAAAACTTACTTGGAAAAGTGCTTTACAAAACTTAAAAAATTGATATGTCTTAAGAAAGCAAAGTAAATTAATTTTTGAATATTTAATAAAAAGTCAAGCGCTGGCTTAGGATTTTGCGAATTTTATGAAATGAAAACGAAGGAAAATATTTTGTGCAAGAAGAAGAAGAAGACGAAGAAAGAAAGAAGAAAGAATTTCTATACGCTGTATGCAATGCATAGAAATTAGGATCGATGACTGCATAACGTATTTATTTTGTTGATCAGAATGACTATACGGAACACTAGCAAGGCAAGGGTGTGATCGACCATTAAAAATACCGTCCTTTACTTTCATGATAAGTTATCAAAAATTCCAACACATTTCCTTGTATGCAGACACATCTTTCAGGAGACCTAAAAATTTCAATTGACATCGTCCAAATTCCAGGTGGGCTGAAAAGTTCGTAGGCTAACATAGAAAAATTCTTTCTTTTTTGATAGAATTTGATTTTTTTTCCATATAGTTGCCTTCGATGGCGACAAAGCGATTATAGCCGCCATACAATTTTTCGATAACAATTTTATTGTACGATTTGTCTTTAGCCTCAAAATAGGCGTGCTGTCCACTCGGTTGACTGTCGATTGGACTCCGGTTTGAAATGATGAAGCCATGTTTCATCCATTGTCACATATCGATGCAAAAATTCGGGTTTATTACGATTGAACAACTGGTCGATTGTGAGCTCGTTAATATGGATTTAATACTAGTAGCGCCATCTATGTGCCAGCCTGCGAACTTTTCAACCTGTTGTAGCATAACAGATTGTTTGTTGGGAAAAATTTTTTATTATACTTTAACTATTTTCATTACAAATTACTAACTAACTTAGACTTTGTTGCCATTTTATCGCTTACATTTTTATGGGAACACTAATATATTGATTGGACTCAAAAAAAAGCCTTCGCTTTATTCCAATTCGATTTTTGATGAAATATATTGAAAATTTCACCTTTTTTTCATATGGCGAATATAAGGCATGGATTTATTGATATTTGTAACTTCAATATCGCAGAAGTCTAAAACATTCACTAAAAGAAAAAATAAAACTTCCTCAATGATTCTATGCCACGTTACTTTTAAGGGAAAAGAGAATATATCGTAGCAGTTGCATTCCAATCATATATTAAAAACAAAGATTATATTATATATTAATTGATATTTTAATAAAAAATGTAATAATCAAATAAATACTTGAAGAAAATTTATCGTACGAAAAATGTACTCATTATTCGGACTGAAGATTGCATGCAGTAGAGATCTTTATACCTTTAGAGCAAATTAAATGTTAAGTTTATTACAAAAATATAGAAGAATCATGTACTGCTAATATTTCATTACAGTTTTAAAATATTATTATTATTTTTTTTTTTTTTTTGTAATAGTCAGTCTAAAACTATAGTTTTTCGTTTCAAAGACTGCTTTAACTTATGCATGCAAAAATATTTTAATCGATATTGTTTTTATAAGAAGTATATATATATATATATATATATATATCTAAAAGAGTAGTATATGTATATATATATATACTCTTTTCTAACCTATGAATATAAAAAAAATTTCTAAAAAAGTTTAAGATAGAAGAAGGAAGCAACTTTGCCATAAATTTGTCATATTTTATGATTTCTCAAACGGAAATTAACGCTTCATTGCCCATTTTAGAGCATGACCATGCCGACTGGTATATATACATGCATAGACACACGTATATATATGTATATATATATATATATAGGTATTATATATAAAAACATATCAAATACTCCCCATTAATATAGCAAACACTTTCGTTAGAATATTGATAAGTTGCTCGACGAAAAATATTTAAAGAAACACACAATTTCTGGTCATGACATATTGGTTAATGGCCGTCGCATATGCACATGGTGTTTCAAGCTCGATACCAGAAAATGGAAGAAAAAAGAATAAATAAATAAATGAATAAAGAAAAAGAGGAGGTGAATGAAAAAAAAAAAATTTTTTTTTCTTTTTTATATATATTTCTTACAATTACATAAATTGACAGGAAAAAAATAGCACGAAAATGTGTTAACATAAAGTGTGGAACATTTATTTTTTGGTTCTTTTTCTTTTTTTTTTCTCACTAAAATCTTTTCATTCAGTATCGTATTCTGAGAAAAGCCAAACGTAGGTGGTGGCATAACAGACACATCGCTTTGCCAGTGACAGGACACATATATAACCGTGGGTAGTGTGTTAAATGTGGCGAAACTATTATAAAATATAATTTTTACACTGAACATTTGGTAAAGCGGTTTTTTCTGGGTTACTGGACATGGTGGTGAATTTTTTTTTTTTTTAGTACAAACGTACAGAATGCAGGAGTTGTGAATAAAGAGAAAAAATGAAAAAAAATCTGTCTTTCTGTTAAGCCGAATTCTATTTACCCATCATTCGCCAAAGAAACATGATGACATGTCGGATTGATAAGGATATAGAAGAAAGACAAAAAAAAAGAAGGGAAATCTTAAAAAAGTGATCAGTAATTTGAAACAAAACAGAAATTGCGTTTAGCTTGTATGAAATCTTTTGTTTTTGATCATCTTCTATGCATTGCAAGTCAAAAAATTTAAGATAAATCTTAAATATTCAGTAAGTTTTTTATTAATAGTCAGAATAACAGAATAAAACTTTGATAAATTTACATTAATATATGTCTTAAATTTTCCTCCGCATTTTCTTTCTCCTTTACCTTTTCCTTTTCCTTTTCCTTTTCGTTCGTATTCATTTCTTTAAATATTTCTTAGTTTACCGGTTATTGCTTACTTGCGTATTGATTATGCTTTTGCTTACAGAAGCTTCGAATTAATACAAGGTCATATGATCAAATAGACAAACAATGTCAAGGGGATTTCGTATCTTGCCCTTATCGGAATTGTTGTCTTTGATCTGTTTATTCAGGTGTTACATATTGAATTATAAAACTAACTGATACAACTATTCTCATCCTTTACTTGTGATTATATAATTCTTCATAATTTTTCTCGTACCTTGCTGTCTAACAAACTATTACATATGTTATTAATGATATTTAAGAAAGTTACAAATATTAACGAAGCGAACATTACTATAGATAGTTTGATCTCTGGAATTGAATCAAAAATATTTGTACGAATTGTAACTTTTACAGCAACGAAGGATTAATGACACTTAAGTCAGTGTGCGGTGATTGTGCAAAAGGAACAATAAAATATATAGAAGTCCGTTCATGGATCTTTAGTACAAAAATTGTTTCGCTGATTCTAGTCTGAAAGTAGGGTTTCATTTTAATATTTAAAAAAAAAAAAAAATAAAAGTCTTTTCTGTAAACTTAGGTAATGCACTTGGAAACTCAATTAAATAAAAAAATCAGTTTGTTTTTTCGGACGATAATTATTCTAAGTTTATGACCCAACAGAGAAACAAGCAGAAGAAATGACGGACATTTCTAAAACTATTCCAAATTTTGTATTTGATCGAATATATGTATTTGCTGTATAGGTTGACATATGGATAGGATAATGCAAAAAATCCTTTGGTTTCGCGTGTCAAGCTTTTTGCTTTTTGCTCTGCATGACTTAAGTCTTAAAATGAAGCGTTCCTCGATTTTTAAAGTTGGCCTATAGTACATGGCCTAGTGTAATGTACTTAGCACAATTTTATATATAAAGAGAGACCTTCTTTTGTGCCCTTTTATATAGTGAATGAATTTTTGCTGAAATCAAATGTAGTAAATTAAATGTCGTGGTATTAGATTTCAAATTTAAATTATTTTAAGATAACTTTACCAAGTTTGCAAATCAGTAAAATCATGATAATTGATAAGGTCTCTAGGCTAGATTACCTGATACACATACAAATGTAATTCATTTTTCTCTATAAGATGTATAATTATCAAAGGAGTCACTGAACAACGTATTAATTCTTGTCCTTATTTAAATTAATAATAATTAATGTTTGTCATTATTTAATGAATACAAATTCTGAAAACCTTTTAAAGCATTTTTGACTATCTTGCTACGGATCTAAAAGTCAGTTACCTTTGTTCATGACTGAGCTACTATTAGTTGAACTATAATATGCAGTTTGGTTGGTAGCGAACTTAAACATAGTCTATACATTAATAGTAACAGCAAAAAAAAAAAAAAAAAGAAAAATGAAAAATATAGTCACGAAGGAAATGCACAATAAAGTGGAAAGAAAAGAAAAAACAAGTAATACCCGAAATGTTTTATAAAACATAAGAAAGATTTTCCACATGAAGCGAATTCTGATTACCCATCAACTAATTAGAAAAATGTTCTAATATTTTTTTTGTGTGGAGGGGGTTGGTATTCTCCTTGACCAAAAACGTAAGTTAAATGTATTTTTTTGAAAAACTTAATTTAAATCTATTTTTAAAAATATCTGTCGAAGATTTAGAAATTTTTATTAATTTTAGCCGGATTTATTAAGAATTTTAATTTATAGAAATCAATCAAAGGCTTCGATTTTTACTTTCAAGTTTAACAACTTTACAACTTCACTAACAAATTAATAGTCAAATGTGATGATATAAACGAATTGCTTAAAAAAAAGAAAACTGATAGGAAAAAAGACAAACAAGCAGAGCTAAGCTTGGAAAAATTAAAGTAAAGGCAAAGGTTTAGACAGGTAGATAATAGAACGGCTATTTGGACCGACCGGTTAAACTAACAGTAATGAATTAATCGACAAATAGATAGACAGACCAAGCAAATCACATACAAAAGATGCTAAACTATCCGTCGAATGTATATTTAAACTGTTTAAACTGTGATTGGTATAAAGAATGATTAAATTCAGAATGCCGTACTAATGACGAATTTTAATTTATTTATAGATGGAATGTAACGAAGGGATAAATACTTTTACAATCTGGCATAAGAAGAGAAAAATTCTTACATATGAACGGGTGAAATGTGTCCAGGTAGAAATAGGCAAGGATTACATGAACGAACAGATATTAGACAAACTGAATAACAATCTTAATTTGCTTCCATTTTTCTGTAATGGATATGAAAAATACATATTTTCGAGACAGCGAACAGAACTTGGTACAAGAATTCTGTTAAATGTTCCCACATATATGCACACGGTTAGTAGCATTAACAACCAAACCAAGCAGACGCAACGAGCGGAAAACGGAAATGAATCATTTTATTAGTTGACTACGCCTACAATTCTTTCTTTTTTCATATTTCTTGCGGGTGAACGACACAACGTGCTTTCTTTCCTTTTTTCCTTTCTGTGCCTTCTTTTTCTTTTTTTTTTTTTGCTTTTTTCTTTTGCTTTCTATAAAGAGGCAGAAAAGAAGAGAAGCAAAAAAAAAGAAAAAAAAAACAAGTAAAGAGACTAAATAAACGTTTTTTAAATGCATAAGGAAATAAAATTTGTTCTGTTTTCTTTGGCAAAGCTTGACAATTCAACTAATTTGTACATGCTCTAATAGGGTAAAAAATATATAAAATAACTTGAATAATAGCTACTTTTACAATGCTAATGAATATCAAATACTAGTATTTTTCCACTAAATATTTAAATAACGAGGCAGTAAGTTCTCTCTAAGTAACAAAAGAAATTTTTACATGTTTGTCATGCATGTAGATATCACATACATTGCTTCTAACATCTTGTTTTTTCAATGTTTTTTCATGTCTTGATATCAAAATAACATAATCATAAGAAACTTGTATACATTCGCTTAAAGAGATACCTCGAATAACTTAGTTCCAAAAATTTATTAGCTAAACTTAATTTCTTACGCACTCTTCAATAAAGAGTTATGGCCAAGTGAATGTGGCGAATGAATATATATAATATATGTCTAAATATATGTGTATGCATGCATGCATATATATATATATATATATATATCCAATATTGTGTGCCTGTAAAAATGGTGTCAATTCTAAATTAAATTAGTACAACTACTCATAGTATTTATATTGCGTACTCCTAAAGCTATGCTATAAATATAATATGAATTGTTGTATTTTGTTGTGTTTTGTTGTACTTTGACTAATAGTAAACGCTTTGTAACGGGACTTCCATTGAATGAGAGAGGAAATAATACAAAGTGTTCACATCAAAATAAACGCAATTAATTAACGGTAACTCAGATACCTTTCCCTAAGGATAAATTGATTTTATATGTTGATTAAAAATTACATTAAAAACGGACAGCGAAACGTTGGTTAATTGCGACACATTCTGTTTCCCCACAGACAAAGAAAACAATTTATATTTTCGAACATACACATGATGGATCAACATACAATACGCAATTAATGAACTGAATGAGAAAGTAAAGAAAAATATTCCTATTTTACCTTTGGAAATGTAACTCGGTTTATCGTATAAAAGGCTGGAACTTTTATGCTGATTACTTACTTGTATTTACTCGTATACTTGTATTCAATGTTCAGGAATATTAAAAAAAAAGAAAACAAAAAACGCTTTTAAAAACCCTTACCATCATATAAGAACACACGTCGATAGTTCTCTTGTAACGAACTCCATATAAAGGCCTAGAAAAAATAATACAAAAATAATCTTTCGAAAACATAAGTTCGATGATACTAGCCTAATACTATTAAAAAATGAAAAAAAAAAAAGAAAACAACAAAAAAATAATGACAATATTGTAATAAAAACAATAAAAATATTGAAAAACATTTAGTATTTTATATATTTAAATGTTTGATGAGCTTGAATAATGAACAGACATGATTATAGGAATTTTCATGTGGATTTCTTACTACTGAAATCATGATTATGTTCCTAAAATTTTGTCTGAGTAGATGCAGTTACTCTCAAATTTATACTCTTCTGCAGCATCAGATCTAGTATTCTATAGCTAGTGAATATTTTGATAATGATAATTTTGATAGGTTAGATCAGACAATAATTAAAAAAAACTTTTAAAAATTTAATATTATGCATGGCAGATCAATAGTATTTTATTACATTTTCGTTTCGTAAAATTAAAAGCCCACAGTAAGCGATAGTGCTGTTCAGAAGGAGTTTGTAAAATTTCGTTGCAGACGCGCTTATCTCACTTTCCGGATACACGATTTTAATCGATAATTAAATATTAACATCAAAGAATCAAGAATTTTGGGATATTTTCTCTTCGAAATTTGATTTAATATCATTTCCAATATTGTTTCAAGATGGACCACTCAGCTCGTTTATAATCTTAATATGACGAATTAAAAATTTTTGCTCTTTTTGATTGCGAATAATTTTTATTAACAATAGTTATTAATAAGTTAAGTAAATTAGTAATTAATATCACAAATGTAATGCAAACCAACTAAGTACATATTATATTATAATAATTTTCTATAAACATTGTGTTCTTCTGTCTTCTTTATATTTAAAAAAAGAGAAACCGCTTAATTTACGCAACCTGAAGCTAAAGAAGCACGCAGGCAGAAGATTTTAAAAATATCAAGTTTTATTTGATTACTTGAATGAAAAATTCAAATTTTCGATTAAAAAAATGTAATCTTTTGCTGAGTGCTTATCAATTATTCAAATACAATTTTTGAATCATTTAGAATTTTGCCACTCCCACAGTCATTTCTTTTTTTTATATAATTTTCAATTACTTAATGGATCATTGAAGCCAATTGAAAAAGAAATTAGTAAAATTTTTGGACTATATTTTGAATTTCAGTTTAAACATTTACTCAAGCTTATTAGAATTAATTTTTAATCTTTTGTGAGCAACATATCAACAATTAAATATTTATTTTTTCTAAGCGTAGTAAAGTTATAATAGTGTTCGCTGTAAATGTATGTTCAGAAATTCTTAACTAAACTTAAGTTTTAAGGCTTTGCAGCAGGTAAACTCAAATCTGCCGCTTTCCACTAGAAAATATTGAAAATAATATTTCAAAATCAATTCGGTACCGTACTTAACAGTTTGACTCTGATTTTTTGGAAAAGATTTAAAATTTATTTTACAAAAAAAAAGTTAATATTATATAATGCAGTTCAAGATGTACTTTTTTTAAAGTTGTGTTGCGATTTATTATTATTTTCTTTTTGTTTTTTTTAAATAGAAAAATTACAGTAACAGCTGTTTAACTAATAAAGCTTTGTGCAAGCTTTAGTAATGGACTAAATGTTAAAAAATTAAAAAAAATCGATGCGTATAACTGAAATAACGTACCATTAACGTAAATGGTGCTTTTTTGAATTCTACGCACGGTTTTTATTGTTTTTCTCTTCTTCTTTCTGTTTTTGTTTTGATTTTTTTTTATGTATATAACGCAAAATCTAAACGAGTGCATAGTTTTGTCTACTGCCAATGTTCGCTATTTTAATGGGTAAAAAAGGAAAGGTGTGGAGAGGCCTCTTTTCGCCTTTTATTTATTTATTGTTGTTTTTTTTTTAATAATTCGCTTTACAACCATCAGCATCATTAAGCATTTTTTCTTACGCGTCAGTTTTTTTTTAGGTAAATGTATGTAACGCTGAGTTTTTCAACTCATTTATACCATTTATACGTTCGTAAATATGTTCCTGCATACATATATATGAGGTATTTGCACACAAGCAAACAAGTGTATGAATCTATCTTTGATTCCTGGAAACATTACTGCAATATGACTGAATATGCATTTGTGTACCGTTAGTACGTGTAACATATGTTTTATTTCCGCAGTTTTGCTTTCTTGCTTCTCAGCTCACTCGTTTTGCTCACTTTTATTATTTGTATTTATATATATATACACATATATATATATTTATATATATATATTTATATGAAAATGTTTGTAAATATGTCTCGTTGAATATAGTATGTCCTGTGTAAATGGCTGTGTATGTGTGTTTTGGAATTGCAAGTTAGCGATAGAAAAGGAGTTGAGTGAACATTAAAATGAAACACTTGTAATGTGTTGGCCATAAACGCAAGAAACAAACAACAGAAGTTGAAAGAAATAATGCGCGTACACACGCACACACATACACATATGTATATATACATATATATATATATATAGAACTTAAGTATATTTAAAATGAAATGTTTACGTTTTGTATTTGAAAACTAAAGTCCTTAATATCAGAATTAGACGAATCTCAAGCACCTACTAATTTAGCAAATATCAAAGCTTTGCTTAATTGTGATGTTTATCGAAAAGTTAAAATAATGATAATAGCCCTTCCGTTTTAAATTCAAAGCCGATTAAATGTAAAAGCGAATCTTCTTATGTTTATAATATGCACGTATAGTATTTCAGCATATTTTACGCTTACGAATGAATAAACTTAATACGTATTTCTATAGTATAGTTTTTCTTTCTTACACTCTGTTCTCAACTAAATAGTTTTTGATATTTTTGTTTTTGTTTTTTTTTTGTTTTTTGGTAAAGTTTTACTTTCCGTTAAATGATGGGTTTTTAAATCATTTATAATGATGTGAACTATTAAGTGAAGCAAGTGGTGAAATCTTTCAGTGCTTTTATTTCTCGTCTGGTTTTAATCTACCAATGAAATAAAATTATTTTCTAACGATAGTTTACAAGTGACACCAGTAATTCTCGTAAGAGCAATAAAACAATATATAAATTGTTTTTTTGATGAGTGGGGGGAGGGAGTGAGAAGGGGGGGGGAGCACTGAAAGATATTGAATAATAATAATTCGTATGTGGTTTATATATTTAATGAACAAAAAAAAATCTTTAACTTTAGATAGTATGAATGAGATGCTTAAGTCTGAAGGGCAATTAACTGTTTAATTCAGATTTGTTTTTAAGATTTCAAAGGAGCAAATTTGCGAGAGCATGGGATTCTTATTAAGATAAACTTACACCACACTATTATTTTATAAAGTAAAAAAAAAGGAGAAAAAAAGCAGTATAAGTTGCGATGGAAAATGCATTAAAAAAACTTGTCATTCTATCTCTCTCTCTCTTTCTCTTTTCTCAAATAGTTTTCCTATCAGAGCTTCTTAGAGGTATTTGCTAATTTATTTGTTATACGTGTTCAGTGAAAATTATATACAAATTTATTTTGAAAAAGATTTTCTTATATTAAGCAGTTTCAGAAGTTCTATAAAAGAGTCTATATTTTTTTTATTACCCTTGTGTAATATAAAAAACCTTTTATAATTAAAATTGATATTATAATTAAGCATATTCATGTGTTGTTTATTGCAAATCTGAATTCATATAATAACACTTATTTTTTTAACAGCCACAATCTGCAACATTTTGTACTTAGATGGTCTAGAAAACAAAATAGAAACGCCCATGCAGGTGCAAAGTTAACAATAGATACAATAAGATTGGATCGAAGTTCTATTGTGAGGCTTAATGAATTTTTTTTGTACACGGGTTGCAGAATGCGGCAAAGATTGTAGTTCATTAGATAAATAGTTTCACGAATGAAGAACTGTAATCAAGATTGATTTCCCAAAGATTGAACTACTTATTAAGGGAATAAATATTACTATTTATTATTATTATTATTATTAATATTATTATTATATTCTAGACTAACGAAATTAGATCTTAGACTAGAGAGATAAGAGCACTAGCAGCTTAGGCTATGGGCTCATTTTATGATAATAAGATCAGACTGATGATTATTAAGAAACCGCAGTTCTGGTCGTTACTGAGAGAGTTTTGTAAATGAACTAAATAAATTTTTATATATTTTTATGTTTATTAGAGGGAAATTAAAAATTATACCGCATACATCTAAAGTTTCTATTGTCTAAACGATAAACTGTAACTTTCAGTTTAATACCTTTTATGAAAAAGTTGTGGTTGTCTTTCTTTATTTCTTTAGTGACACAATCAAACTGACAGGTCTTTTATCTGCCAGTAATTTCCAACATCTGACTCTTTTTAATTATGCCCACTCTTACGCCTGTTAAATGCTTGATGTGACGCAAAGACAATCTGATAAGACAAGAAGAAAAGAAATGAACATTGAAACTGAAAAGAAAAAGTCTCACCTCTCTCTAAGGATTAACCTTTTCAGTTTAATGAAAAACTTTTCTTCTATGTTTGTATAAATGTTTCATGTATTCTCCTTTTTACAAACATAACACAACCCTGTTCTTTTCTGAACCTAAGGGGGTATGTGGTTTTTTTTTTTTCAAAGAAACGAAGAAGAAAATTTTGTAACAAAACGAAGACTTTGTAATGAGAATAATAAAAACTGAAATGGATAGAACGACATGCTGTTTAAAACGATAGATAGATAGATAGACAGACAGACAGACAAACAAACAGACAAACAGTCAAATATAAACTTGAATAGAACGGCAGATAGACAAACAGATAGACAATTGTTGATATTATAACAGACAAATAATAAAGATATCTCAACTATTATATAATCTTTCTAAAAACTTATCCAAATCTATTGTTACCTTGCAGTTTTTCCTGTTGCATATAAATAATCACAACCATACACACACACATACACATGCACGTACTCATGCACATATAGCATTATTTTATTGTTATCCTTTTTATTCTGCTCTCTGTACAAATTTTCTCTTTGCCACCGCAGCCAACCGCTTATCGAATTTTACCACAATGCTTAGTAAAGTTTTATAGCATAGTGTGACGAGTATAGTACAAATGGAAGAGAGAGAAAGCGAAGGAAAGAGAAAGAGAAGGAGAGAGAGAGAGAGAGAGAGAATAGGAGAGAGAGAGAGAAAGAGATAGAGAATGTACACGAAATTCTCTATTGAATAGATTCAAGTGTTATATGCCTCAGCATGCCTTTTGCTACACTTAAGAGTTAGTTGAGCATACTTTAGCCAACACTTTAAAAGCTGCGTGTCTCCCTGTTACACTACCAACTTTTGGAAACGTTAATATTGCTGGCGTATTAACAATAATAGTATAATAATAGCAGAAATAGCAGCAACAACAACAACAACAAAACACAACCAAAGAAAAGTTTTGTGCAGCTTGGAACGAATGCTACCGTATCTACAAGAAATAAAGAATAATTTCTAAGAGAACTAAAATCTGGGAAATATGATGATTTTAATTGTAAACTTTAAATTCGACAATTACTAGATTACAATTACTCTAAAGATGAAAATTCAAACTTTTTTTTTCACAAAGGTACACGTTAGTGTTCTTACTCTTACTTATTGTAGATAGGGCTCTACGTAAACATAAAGAAATTTTCAGTGATTTTGATTAGCAAGGAGCGAGCCTATAAATCGATTTGGTTCCATTTTATTTCTTAAAAATCTCAAATAATTAAAATCGATTCAAGCAGCGGCAGTCTTTTCTTTATGATCAACGATTTTAACAAATAGACAAACATTGTTAAACAAATGTATTGGGTTGGTACATTTGTCCAGCGTCGTATACCCTAATTTATCCGCAATGGTGCTCATTTAGGGATATAAATAGATATCTGTCCGATAACTAAAGATTCAATAAGTTTTTCATGATTAAGTAATAAAAAATAATTTCACATCGAATTTATTTTGTAAATAAAATATATTTTTTTAGTTCTCTTTCATAGACGTACAGACTGATCGGGCTATTCTTACGTTAAACAAGACACATTATCAAATGTTTCATATCACTTTATAAAACTAATATACCTTTGAATGTTTTGATATTGAATGCAAAAACCAGGAGTGAAAAAAAAAAATATGAGAAATAAAAATGCGTTAGCAACTGCAATGGTAGCATTATACTTGATGAGTGTTGTTATTCCTTTTGTTGTTGCAGTTGAGTTAAAGTTTTGAACAATAGCTGTACGAAGCGAATTGTAAAATGGCAAAAACTTTTACAACGATTTAATTTAATGCAGATTTTTGTTTGGCTTTCATTTCATTTTCGGAGAATTTTAACTAGTTTACGGCACTAGACCAGTAGTGCATGCTCGTACTCGGCTATGTATTCTATATCCTCTCTCCTGGTCACGTTTGTGAAAAATAACATGAAAAAAATAGAATTTTTTTTGTTGTTTTTTTTTTGCTTCCTAATTTTTTCTTTTTATTTATCCCTAATGATGAATATTGTAAAATATGTATGTAATATTCCGGAAATGTAAAACTGTTTTAATCTTTCTGAAAATTGAAACCAAAACTTGGGCAAATTTTCCTGTCGACAGATTCAAAACAATGAAAATGTATAACAAGAGAAACAAAAAAAAAAAAAAAACAAAACTAAAATGATTCTTAGGTCTGTTGTTGGGTGAAAAATGAATCTATTGTTTTCTTTTTAAACAAACGACGAGCACATAACTATAAATTTATTTGTAATCCGACTTTCATCTAAACTTTTAAAGGCAACATGCATCTAACGACAAAATATTCTGAGGTTTAGTTATTACAGTACTTTTCAATTAAGAAGTTCAAGTTTCTTGTCATTACAGTACTTTTCAATTAAAGAATTAATGTTAGGTTTTTTTTTTATTATAAAACATAAAATATTAAATATTTACGTAATTGAAAAAAAAAAACCGTTTAACTTGATAAATATGCTTAAGTCAGCAATTGATTTAACTGAACGATTGATTTAATTGAAAAACTTGTTTATATCTGCAATTTTGTTTAACTGAGCAATTCCTTTAACTAAATAATTAGCTTAAATGATCTCTTGCACAAATTTCTTAATTAGGCTAACTTAGCAACTCGTTTAATTGAACAACAGCCATCTTATATTTAACGTAAAAATTCGGTTAACTTAGCAATTCGCATAACTGCACTTAACTGACGAATTGCTTTAATTGAACAATTAGTTGCATAAAAATTCATTTGGATTAGCGGTGTATGTTAATTTAGCAATCCGTTTAGTAAGCAATGTCTGTAGGATTAAGTTCAGAAAATGTTAAGGTCGATTTATAGGTTCATCTGAAAACTTTTTCATTTCAAACATATCTCGATTATTAAGTGAACAATACTCTTAGCTGCTTGCTTATATAAATCATAATTGTTTTAATGGATTTAATATCTGTTTTTAGAACAAATACACTTTTGGAATGTATCTTAGTTACCTCTCACTTTGATATGAATATTTGGGAACCGTCCAATTTACAGATAGCTGTTAGACTCCGTATAGAAAATATTTATATCTGCCTTCGTTTCTTAAATTATTTCTGCTAACTTATGAACTTCTCTAAGCAGAGTTGACATGATGTCTTACTACAATATTTTAAAATTTTAAGTTTCATTGAGATTTATTTCAGTCTCTTAGTTAGCAGAAATTTGTTTGTGGATAAATGAGGCCTCTGTTTACATATAAATTTTGAAGATAAACTAACATTGCGCGTGACAAAATTTTTTATTCAACTTTAAAAACTTTGTGAACTTTACCTAGGGATAGAATAAAAGACAAACAGATGCCACGGAACACTGAACGGAAATATTGATTTAACTCCTGAAAGGTATATACAGTTTACAGAATAGCAGCTACTGCTGGACGTTACAAACAGAGAGTGTATGCGTTCAATCGTTACATGGTGTGGCACTTTTGAATGTTAAGAGTCCGCACAATACTATATTTCATACTAAGCTAAGGTGTTTCATTTCCTTTTGTCAGATAAAATTTACTACCAAAGGTACTGACATATATTTTTGCTTTATTTAAACTTCGTGTTGCACATGATGCAATTAAGCGAAAAGTATTGTCTACAGACATACTATATTCTATATGCCAAATTTAATTTTTATGCGGAAAAGAAAACCTGATGAGAAATTTAATATTAATTCTATATAATATAATATAATATATACAAAAAAATACGATGTTTCCTGTGCATGGATTTCTGAATTTTATGGTATATACATATATATATATACAATATACATATATATACATATATATATATATATATATATATATGTATACATATAATATATATATAATATATATATATATTATGTATGGTAGACGTGTATACAGAGACAAGAAAGAAACAATGTCGAAATTTGAATAAACACGAATTTGTTTATTTGTATAAATTTGTTGTTATTCGGTGTTTGTTGGGCGAGAGTTTCCTTGCCTGTATATTGATATCCTGTTAACACTAATAAATTTCAACGATTTGACAGAATTTTCTACGAAAACTTCTATATAGCAAATGAATACACATACGCATGCATATTTTCATATAATATGAGTTGGAGATAGTAGTTTATACAGCCAGGAGCATTTATAGTTTATTTAAGGCCGGTGGCATTGTTTTATTACGGGGCCTCTATAGAAGAGGAAACTTTAGTTTTATAAAAATAACCTTTTTGGGAAACTTTAGTTAACGTACACGGCGGCTTTGTGGGTTATTAAAAATAAAATAAAAGTTTCAACTGAAATGAACTGAAGGGCGATTTGGTTATAAATTATAAAAACTTTCTGCTCCCAATAAAAAAAAAGCTGTCAAAATTCATATTACATCTAATGATAATTTGGATACAAAAAAAAGTCAATTATCTTCAGCTTGTTTTGTTGACTTATTGAGTGAATTACGACTTAGAGTTTTCTGTTGTTATTATTATTAGGGAATGCACTGATTAATTTACTGGTTTCATTTATTTTTGATTTAGTTTCATGAAAGGAAGACGATGCACTTAAGTTATATAGGAACGTTAGTTTAATGTAAGATATTGAAAAATTATTACTCAAGAAATTTTGACTTAAAAAGGCTATAATAGCTAAGATAACCTAGCATGCGTTTAAACTTTTCCTGCAGACTAATAGTTGGCGATCTTTACTAGCAGTAATTAAATACAATATTTGTATTCCAAGAGTTCAAATTCCAAAGAACTTTTTCTACTTAAAAATTCCTACAAATAGTAATATAATATAAAATAATTAATAATAATAAATAATAACAAATGGAAAAAAATGTAAGAATAAATTGAAAAAAAAAAGAAAATTTATTGTATATAGTAAATATTATGATAATATTATAATAGTATATTAATGAATTATAATATAATATAATAATAATATTCATTAAGTAATGTGCTACCAATTGGTTGATATTTTCAGAGGAGGGGAGTTCTCATATTCTGCATCACACATTTGCCTTAAAAGTCTCAAAATTGTTCCTGATCTATTCTCAATATGAATTATATATAGTATGACGCATCCTACTAAGACCTGATGCCAGATGATGTTAATATGGAAAATATGATTTAGAAGTGTGCGTATCATATCATTCTTTCGCAATTTTCCATAGCAACTGAATGTATATATGAACTAGTATTGAAGAACCTGAAATACAAGAAGGCCTTCTTATGGATGGCCTGTTAGCAAGTACATCTCTGTTGACACCAATATAGTCAGGTTTCCTGGCCCCCTTTTTTATGCCAGTCGCTTATGTATGCATGTATGCTTTTATGCACATCTGTGGAAAGATATATTTACGCCTATTTGGTCTTTTGTTTTCAGTTCGATTTTATGTTGTGTAATACGAGCCCGTGTGGTTTTTAGCGTGATTATTTTTTTTTTATTTTCACTCAGCCATATGTATGCCAGTATATATTCATATGTATATATACAAACAACTATAAAATATCAAAAAGATGTTAAAGTATTGGTTTAATTGTGGCCATGGTATTCTGGTTGTCCCTTGGTGAGGGCTGTTATTTTTTGTGTGGTAGCGTTTTTTTTTATTTGGTTTTTATTTAAAATTTATGACTTTGAGTATGATTTAAAACGTAGAGAGACAGTATTGCACAACCGCTTACTGTTTAAATTCCAATGAAATATTTTCTTTGAGTTGATATTGACAGTAGAACAAAATTCATACGGCAGAGTAGCGCATATCAAACTTAACCATTTATGTATGCAAACGAATATTTCATACATTCTAAAGGCAACAAATGAAATAAAAAGAAAAAAATAAATTAAATTATAACAATCCCATGTCCGTTTGAATTTATGAATCCAAAAATGGAACTTTTGCACCTAAAAATCGGTTGTCAAATAAATCCGCTACGTAAAATTGATGGAGGTAAATTCGTTAACACGAAAATTGTTGGCATTTTTGCTAATTTGGCTTAAGCTATTTTGTGTATTCGTTTACTATACAAATATTATTGCTATTTCTTTCCTTTTACCTTAATCGTTAAACATTTCCGTTGTAAAGGAACAAATGTTTTCAAAAATTTTTGGGCTGAGTTAACTTTGTAAAATTTTAAAATTTTAATAATAATATTACAAAGAATACTTTTAGGAGTAAACAGAAATATATTCAAAGAATTATATCAAAATTTCGTTACTTTTTTTCCGTGGCAACACAAAATATGTAAAATGTTACGTAATATATAATACGTAACATATAATATATAACATATAATATATAATATATAATATATAATATATAATATATTATATGTAAAATATAATATATTGTAAGGAAGCACTTTGCCTCCTGCAAAATGTTGTCCGTTAGATATCTCTATGTACCAACAAGCACTCTCTTTTTGTGCTGACACTATTTTCATGAAATCACTGGACTTACGTTTAGTTTATATATAGTTGCATTTCTTATTTGCTTAATCGTTTTGATATATGTATACTTTGATTTAAACTCTCATAGAATATAGTTACTTTATTACACTTACACACATTGTTACTTGTTCCAAACTCTATTAAGTAGAATATGCCTTGTTAGTCCAAACCGGTTTTTACCGTTAAGTTCTTGCCAAATCTATCATACTTTGCTGCACTTATATGTTCCCATATATTTATGTAATCATGGCATGATTCTTTTGTTAAATTTAATATACTATCTTAAATATGCTTTATTAATCAAAACCAGTTTTTACCATTAAGCTTTGAAATTCTTACTCTGACGTAAGCACACAGACACATATCGATGTTGTCAGATAAGCTCATATTGCTAAACGCATACACTTCATACTTGACGCAGTTGCTTTCGTACTCCAAACATAACAAATGCCATTTCTGCTTGTTATCAGACATAAACGCACACATGCCTGTTTTAGTTTATATAAATTTTGGTTACCAGTTCTGTCGAATCGAGTTGTACTTTTAAGAAAATATCTGCATTTAATATATGTGTAATAAGGTAATTTTTAGTATATACAAAACGTAACGGGGCAGCGATGTTGGTGACAACTATAAAAGTACAGCACATAGCACAGAATTCTTCCACTTCTGCTGCGATATCCAAAAAGGTAAGCACAGCACAGAATTCTTTCACTTCTGCTGCGATTTCCAAAGGAGTAAGTCATCAAAGAAATACATGTTACCCATACTAAATAACTATACGGATGGGGGATGGCTGGCTCAGCTTAGCCGCTGTCGCTGAATGATTTAAAGGACTTTAGGATTAGGCGGTTGGCTGGCTCAACTTAGCCGCTGACTACGAGCAAATGACCTTACGGATAGGTGATGGCAGCCTTAGCTTAGCCGCTATCCCTGACCGACTCTTTGGACGGAATTTAATGGAAGACTTGAGGAGTTCGGTGACTCTCCCTTCTACTCTACGATTTCAGGGGAACACGAAATCGTATAAGTCGAAAGTTAAGCCAATGTGAGTCAGAAATACCAACAAGAAGCACAAGTACCAAGATTAAACCTTCTGAGGAGTCACCACATCGCTGTGCTGGTTTTTTGACCGTACCGTGTGATATCAGAACTAAGATTCAACCGATTGAAATTAATAAAATAAGCCGAAAGAAAAGAATAAACGAAGGTTCCAAGATTATTAAATTAGAAATTTTCTTGGAAACAGAATTCCTGGAAAGCCCCGAGTTATACCTCGGCAAAGAAGAAGCGTTACAATGTAATATACAATATATTGTGTATAAAATTGCAAAGAGTTTGAGCTAACTTCGAGAATTGAACAAAAGAGATTCAAGCAGAATTACTATTCAATATACAAGACTCTTCAGTAACTAAGTTTAAACAGATATGTTGCAAAGTTGTAAATATTTAGCAGTAACTCATTAAGCAAAGTAAATCAAGTGATCAGAAATATGGTCCACGCAAGGGAAGAAGGTAAACCAATAATGTTCAAAAACAGGTCAACTATAAAATGTAAGTTAAAGAACACGCTATTAGGGAATTGCAGTTGTTTTACGTAATGAATGCTAAAGAAATCCACACTTAGACTTTTCTTGGATCTTTAAAAAGTAAAATATATAAAAAGTTTCAAATATTCCTAAAATATTTCAGTAAAAATAAATATAGTTTTCTTTTCTTTCTTTTTTTCAATGTGAGACTAAATTTTTAAATACCATAACCTATATACTCAGCGGTTCCTCTAATAGAGATAAATGCATACGCCAAAACTCTACTCTCGAATACTGGATAATAAAAGAGTCATAAACAGTCATGAAAATATAAAAATCGCACTAAATCAACGACAACTGTTTTGCGGTTGCTTTAGTAAACAATTCGGTGCTGGAATAAACGCATTTATTACTTATGCGAAAAGAGAATCGTAACACACTAAAGGATTTATGGAATACCCAAAAAGAATTTTAGTTCATACAGCAAACAACAGAAATCTTGAGTCGGACCTTTTCACGTCCACAAGTTATATTTAGATATTTTTTCATAATTTATCTGAATAATATATTCAATGTGCATAGTAGTAGACTGGCAGTTCTTTTAGATGTATTTTTGAAGTTGAATATTGGCATATGCATGAGAATAATGCCAAAGATTTAGAAAGGTCGAGATAGCTTTCGATTTAAATTAAAATATCTACCATATATGTATTGCTATTATTGTATGTTAAATAAAATATTGTAAAATAAATATTGTTTTTGTACATAAAAACTAGAGATCCTATGTCTATTAATTATTAAAGAGTGATTTATATATTATAGATAAACAAGTTAATGTGAACAAAATACAAACTTCATTCAATCATGTTTTATTGTTTTCAAGTAAATGGGGCAAGCACTAGCAGATCGATATGAAGTATTTTGTTTTCAAGTTACGTAGAGTTGGTTATGATAACTACGCATTACACATCGCTACCTTTTTTTTGTAGATTTAAGGTAATAAGTATTTCAACAAAAAAAAAAAAAAGAAGAGATTTTTTTGTTTACCATCTATGCATGGGAATATATTAATCCTACTTGTGACACTCCCAAATATGAAACAAATAAATCATAAAGTATATTAATTCTCGGCCAAGGGATACTTTCAAGTTGATATACCTAAACTCGTTTAAATATTGTATATTCACCTACTCGTGTGCTACACTGTTGCAGGGAATCTTAATAAATTATTATTAGAGCAACTATTATTGAATTAATAACATATAATTTAAACTAATTATTGATATGAGATTTTGCATAAATATCATTCGAAATTCAGGCAAAACAATGATATAATGTAAACAATTGATACACGCACAATTAACGAAACATTCCCTGAGCGTAAAGGCATCAAAGGACTTATTTCTTTGTGTGTTTGCAGCTTAATCTATCCTATTATTAAAAACTTACTTTCTGACATAATCATAAGTAATTATTTAATAGTTTCTGAATTTTACTTTATTTCTTATGAAATAAATTGTGAACTAAATTCGTTACATATAGACTGATAGATTAAGCATTTACACATAAGAACTTTGTTGCATATTTTTAAGCTTTACGCATAAATGACAGAGTTGTGACATTGCATTAAACAATATTCTATGTAGGCTAGAAGCTATGGTTCAATCCCAATTATAGAGCTACTGTTCAATATTTTTTAAATATTAATGTGAATGAAAAAAAAGATACAATAAAATATATAAAAAATATTAAAATTTAATCTACAGACAATTAGAAGATATGCGCTATTTTCTATTTGTATTCTCTATAGAACTTTGAAGTTTTCATTGGAGTTTTCTTGCAAATTATCTTGATTTCAATTAGTAGAGAGACCACTTTCAGTGAACTTCAAAAATCACTTCTTTTTTACTTTTTCTTTTGTTTTGATATATACATTATATAGTATACATTTTGCTATATAATCTATTAGAAAACCTATTGCATACTTATTGCCCAAATCATTATTTTTCAAATACAATACGATATTATATGAAATCAATTTCAATGCAATTGAAATCATTTCAACTGTTCAATGTTCGCTTTATATATATTGAAGTAATTTTGTAATTTTTTGGTAAAACATTTTTTTGTATATAAAACTTGTCATAAGATGTGATTGAAAGTACTTTTTCCTTTTATTTGATTTTCTTCGAAAAGTTCGGTTATTATTATTGTAGAATGTCGGCAATAAATAATTTCTGAAAGTGACATTTAAATTATGAACGAATAATTGACTTTATTGAAAATCTGCATAGACTCTTTTGAAGAAAAAAAGCAGAAAATCCAAAGTAAAAGTATTATTATTAAAAATGAAGAAAAAGAAAGATGTAGTAAAAAATATTTCAAACCAAACAACCGCAAAACATTATTCAGATTAAATTTGTATGGATACAGTTTCAGCAAATCATAGTGACATAGATAAGTTTCACTTTATTTATAACAAATTATATCCACTCTTTTTTTGAATGTATTGCCTAATAAAATCTAATAAAAAGGAAAAAATGATTGACCGTGCAGATCATTTTAATTGAGCTAAATTTTCATTTTATTATGCCTCTTATGCTCGTTTTAAACGAGCATGTTTCTCTGTTAGTGGAAGAGAACGAGCGAAAAATTTTTGGGAGAGCTTAGAACTTTAGTAACATATCTGGTGGCATTTTTCAAATATTTAAGTCTCTATAGTGGGACACTTGCTATCTGATTGTCCTCTTTGCAAATTAGCTACGTTGAAGGAACAAGCTATTCCTCATAATTGAACGGATCATTTGAATGAATTCAATTCAAGTTAGTTTCGCACTTATACAGTGAGTTCATGTGAAGTGACGATCTAAACGGGTTATAAAGTATTTGGTGTGAGCCTCTTGTGATAATATTGCAACACCATAGATAGTAGATGGCTGGAGCACACATTTCGTTTCTAAGGGTGAAAATAATGTGCATACATATTTAGAGCAACTGCCTTAGGATAGTTATATGATATTAACTTTATCTCTATGCCATAATATGATTTTCGTGTGCACTTTTAATTGCTGTATCATCTGCAATCCTAACCGAGTGCATCAGATTATAGGTTGGTGTGACCTCCCTGTACACCAGATAGAGAATAGATGTTAAAAGCATTCCACTAGCTTGCTTCCCAGTAGTAGACGCACAGTCATAAATTATTGCCGGAGGGATACAAAAACCAAAAGCAAATAATATCTTGAAGAAGTTTTGCCAATACTGCGATAATGTTATGATAATTCGAATTTTCGGAGTTAACCAGAAAACCGAATATGTGGAAACCTGTTAAACTAAGAAGGCAATCGTAACTGCTAGTAAACATTGATTTAATTGAATTTCAAACTCAAAATATCTGTGTTAATTTCAAGTCAATATGTACATCAATGATAAGTTGTCTCATGCGCACCATGTTTTTCATCAAGTGGTCAAACTGACATCAATTAATCAACAATTTGAGTGTTTATATATGTACGGAATACATTTCCTCTGCTAGTTCGCCTAAGCTTAATGCTTTGTAGATAGAATGTGTAAACTATTTTAGCAAAGTATGTTTACAATTTGAATTAAACCGAATTAAATACTTCTTCCTTCCTGTTGCTTTTACTCACGTAGTATTATAGTAATTAAATCAAACATGAAATTATTTAAAATATTCGCAATAAATTAATTCCTGTATTACGTATACAACGCATACCAGTTACAAAAAAAAAACAGCTTCGAGCACATAACAATTTACAACTTTTTGTTCCTGGCTATAATTAACGAAATGTAAATGATTTCCCTTTAAATAGTTTATTTGATCGTCTAGTGTTTCTAAATACTGTTATTTTAGGTTTTTTTTTCCTTTTTTTTTTTTTTTGAATACAAAATATATCTCTGAGAAGAATACAAAAATCTTCTTATTATAATATAAAGTGGAATCTATTTTGCAAATATATGTACATATATACAGACATACATTAGCTGTTAGCTGCTCTAAACTAAAATATATTATTTTAAGTGTTAAGCGAACAATTGCATTTTGGCAGTATTTCAACGCCTCCTCGTTACATGTTCTTGGCTTTCGCTTTCTAGCTTACTCTAAATCTTTCCTTTTCTTCTTGATCCTTTTCTATCTATACTCGGTTGGAAGCTATGTATTGAAAAGTATAATAGTTTTATATGGCATAAGACCATTTTTTTTTTATATTCATTATCAAGTATGTTGATTGAAAAGCTTTTTACATGACATCACCTACGGCTTAAGAGGTATAGATGGTTGTGAATTATACTGAAAAAATGGGCTTTGATTAAATAATGAATGAATTTTTTTTCTGATTTAACGTTTTATCTTTATTTGTTAATAATTTTTCCTTCAATTTTAATTTTATTTGGAATTACTTTATTTAATTGACTATTTGTAGTAAATGCTAAATCGCATTATGCGAAGACCTATAATACGTATTTTTAAGAAATTCAAAAAGAAACCTTATTTCTTACAGTGTTACCTGTAAAATGATTAAATTAATTTATCCTCCCATTTTACGCATAGAATTATTTATATGAGAAATGTAAGATTCTTATGAAGTTTTCTATAGAAGCATTCTTTCTATTGCTTAGCAACTTCGTCTTTACTATTTTCTTGATAGCATGCTGTTATTGTGTAGTTAGCTTTGTGTAAGAACTTTATTTTGTTTTGTTTGGTTATCATTGTTCCTTTGTAAAGCAGAGTAAAACTTTTCCTCCTTTAAGGAAATATGCCACATAGTCAAAGTTCTCTTCTTGACTATAACTTCCGTTTTATGGCTTATTTCGCTTATGATAGTTCACTGTTATCGCAACACTTCTCATACAGATAAATACATTCAGACATTTGTTAGCTTATATACGTAAACAAATTGACAGACGGACAGATTAACATTACATATAAAATAACAACTTATTATAGTGGTTACTTAGTTTGTTGGTCGCTTGGTTATTCTGGTTTGTCTTTCTACATCTCAGTCTCATTGATTTTTTCTCTCTTTATCTTTCTCTCTCTCTCTCTCTCACTAACTGCCTCTGGTACAATTTCCTTACTGTTATTATTTGTTATAAAAAGCTAAAATATTGCATATTTTTGTCTACATCCCGTTTTCGTTTAATATCCTTTAAAGAAATTATTTTTCAATTTTTTTTTTCTGTTATGATGTGTCTTTTTAGCAAATTCTCTTGAAAAAAAAAACTGAAAACGAGGAATAACTTTATTATTAGGGTATCAGTTTAACAGCTGCTTTTTATGCTTCTTAAGCAGCCTTATGTCACTGCTGTACGTGTGTTGCATTGTTGTTGCTGCTGTTTTTTTTCTCTTCTTATTTTTGTTATTCATTGTTATCAGTTCTCTTGACTGAAGGGCTTTTCCGTTATTTACATAAGCAGACAAGAAAGAATAAAAAAAAAGATAAAAAAATAAAAAATAAAAAATAGATTAAAAAAAAAGTAAAAATATACCAACAAAAAATAAAACCAAGACCTTTCGTTTGTGTATAAATTTAATATCTATTCAAAATAGTTTTAGAGAAGTTGTAAAGAAAAACGGAAATGCCAAAAATCTTTCGTAACTATTTAACTAAACAAAAGCTTCGTAGGCGGTAAGGAGTAAATAACGTCCGCCTAACACTCGTAAAAGATGAAAAAAAAATCTTAAACAATCTAAAAAGCACGTAGGTTTAGTTTGTGGCCATTTTCCTAAAGAAGATCTTTATTTGTTTCTTTTTTTTTTTTACAGGGAATGTGGGTAAAGACAATGTGACTTAACCTATGAACTAACCAATTATAGTTTCATATAAAAAAAAGCAAAAAAAAAAAAAAAAATTAAATAAATAACTTCAGCCAAAACTATCCAGTCTTTTGAATATTTTCATAACAATTTTATCTAATGCGAAAGATAAGCCAGAAGCATCGAATATGTAGTGTTGTTTACTTTGAAGCAAGGAGTTCAGAAGCTCTTTGACTTGGATAAATTTTAAATGCATAATTTTGGCAATTTGTAATTTCTTATATAGTATATGTAAGAGAAAGAAAAGGAAAGAAAAATATTGCGATTTTCGGAATAATTGCGAACAACAACTGTTTGTTGAAAGTTATTTACGTGAAAGTATGTAAAAAATATTACTAAAATTCAATTGAAATAAATATGTTTTATGACGTAGGCACTATTTCTCTTGTAACGAGTAAATGTTATAAAATGAATTGAATTAGTTAATCGTCATTTTAGAGGAGACTACCTTTTGCACCACTCGTGCTGAAATTAAATTCAATTAGAATTTTTCAATTATTTTTCAAAGTTTACTTAATTTCTCTAAACATAAAGCAGATATTTGAGATTTACTTTGAGACGAATATATCATATTTTCATCATATATCATATTATCAATTTCGTAGAGATTATATTTTTGTTGTGAGATAACCTTTAATTACTATTTCCTTAGCGTATGAAAGTTGCAAATGTCAGTGTTAATGTAAATATTAAGTATACGTCCAGTATGTTACGTTATTTCGCAAAGGAACTTTGTATAGGATTTACATTTGAATCCGAAAGTTAAAAAATGCCACTAAAACGAATTCCTTTTAATTTACCTATGAAATTTATGAAGATATATAGACTTTTTCCTAACGAAAAATTATTTAATGAAGTCATCTGTGCAAATAATTTCTTTCACTCTGGTTAGCATTGAACTTTAGTTCTACTTAAAGAATACATGGTGTCATTCATTAAACATATTATGAAATTAGATATATATTGTGAGTATAATCAGGTTCTTAAAACTTTCCCTTAAAAATGAATTGAAATTTTGTTTAGCAAATAACTAAACGATTTCACTTTTTATAGCCGGAATTGCATCATTTCAATATTCTTCAATTGTTGTTTGCTAATATTTTTATAATCAAGATGAATACGTAATCGAATAAAATGAGATCAAAGAACAGAGAGAGAGAGGGAGAGATAAGACAGCGACCATACTGACAGTTTGCTGAAAACATTTATAAGAAAAAGGAATTGTTTGCCTTCTAATCCTTCTGCTTTAAAACTAAAATTGAGATTCCATAAGTATTTCTTTTTATTAACATAATGCCTTACGGTTTGCTTGATCTTTTATTTCCTTATTTCTTAAGGCTTTCCTCTTTAATTAATTTGAGATTTCCCTTTTATAATGTATGTCTACGCGTAAGCCTATGTACATATATATATGCATAATGCATCTAAATGTGAGATAGTATTACGAAAAGTAAGCATCTAGTATTATTCAAGTTCTTATTACAAATTCTGGGAATCCTTCTAAGGATTTATTCTATGAAAATTCCTTTAATATTATTCCTTAACATTTGTTTTTGTTCTTTTTACGTTTAAATATTTATGTATGTATATGTGAGTATTGACAGAGTAACTTAACCGACAACCGCATGTTCTTTTTTGCTTTTCTTCATTTTTTTTCCTTTTTTACAAATTGCATCCCGAACCCAACGAAATCACTTCAACATGTTTTCTTTGCCTTAGCTTTATTTAATCAGGCACTTGACTGCCTAGTACTTATAAAACTTTAACACATATTCATGTATACACACATAATTAAATATACCTACACAAAGCTCATATAAAGTATGCATATTGATAACAACATATTTACTTATAACCGTTACGCTTTTTCACTTATATATAAATATATATGTATTTACAAAATAACATGCATATATGCATGCATATATACGCACAATATACTATACTTACATATATATATATATACATATATGTTATATGTGCACATACTTGAGAAATAATAACATCTACAAATAATCATACATTTATTATATGCCTTAAGGCTGATTGTTTGTGTTGATAATGCTTTTTACTCTGATTCATTCACTGCTCTTGGTATTCTTTATACTATAAAGGTGTGTAAAGAGGTTGTCTAAGTTCCTTCGTTTTCTTTTTAAACTCCGTTAGAAACGATGTATATATATATATATATATATATATATATATATATATATCGATATGTATGTGTGGTTTGTTGCTGTTATTGTTGTTAAAGTCATTTAACAATTTTCTTAAGTCTGGTGTTGCCAGGAAGGAGTGAAATGAAAAGATTTGTTATCCTTATGTGCATGTTACTATTCGTGCTTGTTCTTGTCATTATCCTGCTGCTGTTGTTATTTAGGGATGAACACATTGGTGTACATGGGTATGCAAACACATCTATACATGGGGTTGTAGTTGATGAACGAGTAAGGATGTGAAACGTATTTATGGTGTCGTTAACATTATGTTGTTAATAAATGAGATTTAGTTTGTTGGGCTTAAGATCTTGTAAATCTTCTGCGAGTGCACACATATTATGTCATATATATATATATATATATGTATGTATGTATGTAGAAAATAATACTAAGTTAACTATTTTGAATATTTTGGGTTCTATATTATTTCAGTAACTTTCTACGTTCACCGCATTACTTGAATATATACTTTAAAACAAAGCATATTAATCGCATTTCTTCAAACACAGAGGCATTCTCACATACTGTAAGGAAGATTTTGCAAGTTAAGAAAATAATAAAAATGTTCAAGCTTGTGTTAATTGTATTGTAGCCGTTGGACGAGTTAAAATAATTTTTGAACTTGACGACAGAGAAAATGAATTATTATTTACTTAATTAAATTAAACAGCATTATTTCAGGATAAGATAAGACAAGAGCTTTTTAGCTAATTATGGATGGAGTTATGAATTAATTTAGAAATTTTTTGACAATAAAATAAGGAGTATAAGAAACAAGTAAGAAAATTATATTCGTCTGTGCCGAATTTTTTATACCCATCACCTTTATCTTAAAAAAACAAAAAGCAAACAAATTAAATATTAATAAGTAGGCGTAGTATATTCCTTTTATATTATGGAACGCCGTGGAAATTTTTATTTTATTGTCTATGAGTGCTGAGCAAAACAGCCAGCAAACAGAAATGCACGCGTGGATTGCAATCGGATTTGGTCCATTTTCAATTGCAACTGTATGTGAAAGATCCTCCAATGTTTCTGCCAAATTTGGAGCTGGTATCTTCATTTTTGTGGCAAGGAGAATCTTTACTTCAGACATTGGACAGACGGACAGACGAACAGTTGGACAGACGGATAGATGGACAGACGGACAGATGGACAGACTGACAGGTGGACAGACGGGCAGACGGACGAATAGATAGATGGACAGATGGGCAGATAGGCAGACGGACGGATAGGTAGATGGACAGATCGACAGATGGGCAGACGGATAAATGGACAGATGGACAGATGGACAGACGGACAGACGGACAGATGGATAGACGGACATGCTTAAATCGATTCTAAATTTAATGCTGATCAAGAATATGTATATTTTTTTGAGACTCTGAAGTTTCCTTTTGGTAGTTACAAACCAGATGGCAAAATGAAATACACACTTCATGTTCGGTGGTGAGTACAAAAATGGAAAATTTATCAATTCTTTTCTTTTTAAATACCGTTTAGACTCGTAACTTGGTAAGATTAAGGGAAAAGCGTATACTATAGTTTTATTACGTTATACAGTTTTCGATGCATATTTATATGAATCCGAAATAGTATGTACAAAATCTTATATAAGCCCTTGTGGTGAGTATGTAAATTTAGTTAAAAAAATTAAATTTCGATTTTTGTTGAATTTCCTTCGCCTTACAACTAAGAAATTCTTAAATTTTAAGTATGAAGTCTTAAAATAAATGAAACTAATAAGAACATTATTTCTTTCTTCACATATTTTTTAAGAATCCAACGGTACGTATGGGTTAGAGAATTGATTCTTTCATCTCAAATATATATTTCAACATATTGTTACGAAAATCACAAACTAATAAAAGGCAACTATAACAAATTTGATAAATCTAGGGGGTGGTAATTCCTTTGAATGTAATACCTAGTGGTAATAAAATGAAAGGTTGGCAAAGACTTTCCGCGAAACCTGACATGAAAGGGATTAATGAAATTACGAGTTCAGGTAAAGCAGAAGGGTATGCGGAGTTTATGATATTCGTAGGATTTATAAGCAGAGCATTTTGCTTAAAACATCAGAGTCGATTAAAAATATTAGAGGAGTAACCAATTGTTGAAGAAATAATTACTTTGTAATAAATTGTAAAATAATTGAGTTTGTAAATATTATTTCGTAAATAAAGGAAATTGTAAATAATCAAAAATCCAAGCTTTTTGCCATCTAGAGATACGAACTGTGCCTTAAAGTTAAAACACGAAAAAGGCAATTTTCGTAACAATATAATAGTTACATCAGATTCTAGCCAAAAAGATGTTTAGACGAGCCGAGTCTTAACATTTCCTTTTATTCTTTTACTTCGACTATAAATATTACGACGATAGTGTATGGATATGATGTCGTAGAAAATAATTACAAATTCTATATCGTTTTTAATAATATTTATGGAAAATATTTTTATAAAATATGTAGGATATAGAATAACGTAATAAATTATTATTATTTGTCACTGAAGGCATGAGTAAGAAAAAAGGACGTTTTCCCATATAAATTATTATTAAAATTGTTATTATTGCTTAAAGTATCGCTATGAATCGACTTAGAGTTATTTGTTGTGATAATTTTTATTGTAAACGGCTTGTACATCTTAAGTTTAAAATTGTGTCCTTCATAAATTCCTTTTCGGTCTCAAAGCATTTAAAAAGGAACATATGAAAAAACCTACTCTAGTAGCTCCATTTAATATAATTTGTTTTTTTTAATAGCATTTAAAGTTTGGCTAATAATAATTTTAAAATTTATTATTTTCCAGGTCCTACAACATCCACACATTTCCTGAAAACGGTAAGTTAAACAAGTTTATAAAGGTAAGCACACTTACGTGCTACGACAACGCCGATTTGTTTTTTAATTTGCTTTTTTATTTTTTAAAGTATTCTTCATTTAATTAAATACATTTATTCATTTTCTCGAAGAGATTTTCATAAAACTTTTGTCAACTCTCGAAGGCGTCTCAAAAGTTTCCTGATGTTCAGGGCAAGATGACTTTCTTTGAAAAGGACATGTATTCGAAATGTCGACAGAACCAATCAACGTTTCCAAGGCAAACATATATAAATACTACTTCCTTTTATCTTCCCTTTACTATAAATCCTTTCGGACCTCTACCTTGACTGAAGACATTCTTTGAATGAAAAAAAAGTTGCAAAATTCAGGTTTTTTTTATCGTCCAATTTTTTCCGCATGCTTTCCATGTAATTTATTCTTGATTCTTAGTAATGGCAAGAAGCCACGCATTGTCAATGTTTAATAATAGTAATATATTCGTCGTAACAATTGGCAAATAATTAATTGTATATCATTCGGAAGCAATTTGTTACCTTTCAGGCGCCGAGAGAATATTTTTGAGAGTGGAAGGGATCCATAATTTTTTTTTCTTTCTTTTTTTTTTTTGATTCTTACTACATCAGTTAAGTTTTTTTCCATCTCGATAGTATATGTTGTATGCGTTCGTTACACGTAGAGATGTTATGTGTCCCCTTTCGAAGCGTCTCTTTGCAATGATTTTTTTGTTCGGCCGCTTTGCTTGTCAATTCGTCGAGAATCTGAACTTATTATAAAGACTAAATGCATGTTATAGAAGTGAATCATCCAACCCATTTAGACGTATGGCATAAAATCATGGGAAACAGTCAATAATTCTAATATTGAAATACTTCAAAAAGATCAACCTGAGACTCTTCGTCTAATTATTAATGCTCCGTAGTTCATTTCCAACGAAACTGTTTATAACGAACTCAATATTCCATATATTAAAAAAACGAACTCAACCCCTTTCTTTTCAGACTACCCCTTGGCAATATGTCTTTTAGATGAATTTAGTGAGATAAAAAGATTGAAAAGGCATCGTATATATAAACAAAAAGAATCCAAGTTATAAAATCATCTGTGCAGATTAATCCTATTTGAAAACTTTCTTAATTTGATGTCATAAGAAAACAAAAAAATGTTTACGTTATCGTCACTCCTTCACCACTGTGTTGAAACGAAAAAAAGGCTTTGATAGATTATGTTTATTACATCACATATTTCACTGCTTATTTTTATTTTTATTTTTGTACTTTTTTATATTTTTTATATTTGGCCGGGCATCCGGGGAATGCCCGCAATACACGCAAGTATATATAAAAACAAATAAAAATATTATAATTGGTCAAGACTAACCATTAAACACGCTACACCACTTGACCATTCGGCAATCGTTGATTTACGTTCATTATAAATTATTACAAATTATAAAATGTTTTCATGTAACCTTGTACTTTTCATGGGACATCTTATATGGGAGGTGGCCTAAAACGTTGAGCAACGACATTCAAATTTAAAAATTTAATCTTATTCTTCACCTATTATTTTTGTCATAAAGAATTAAAACTTATATTTCTTTGCTATATAAAGGCTTAGAAAATCCACGAGTGATTGTTAAGGAACTATCTGATATGACTGCTCTTGCAATGAATTGTGCTCGAATGTTTTGCAATCCTTCTTGCAAAAAGACGATTCAATTGAATCGCGAAAAATTCAAATCTTGTGCGAATAATTAGAGTTCACTAGGCTGTTGTTCGAATAATCCCTACATTGCGCTATAATGCGACGATACCTCCACTTCTCCGCAATATTAAAATAGACAGTCGTTCTCGTTTAGTGCTGCCTTTTTATTGCGTTGATTTCCTTTTTAAATTTTATCCAACTTTTCTTTTATTTGACAAATGTTTTCCTTCAATGATTTAGAAGTAAGACACCGAAAAATAAATATTGTAAGCAATTAAGTAGAGGTGAAAAGGAAGAGTTGAATTAGTAGATTTGTGCGTACAGTAAACCTAAAATTTACCATCGGAAAGACTATACTTGGTCCGATCTACTCAAGTTTTAATAACTGATATCCAGAACAAAGTACCAGTGTACCTCGAGCGTATATTTTTCATAATAACTCCTCACTGTATACAGATGGTCAAGATAAACTATCTAATCTGACATATCGAACGTTCGGGACTGTAGTGAAATAACGATAAAGAAAGAACAATTAACCAAAATTGCATAATATTTTAACACGACTGTAGTGGTAATTAATTATAACCGCAAATAAATCTATCTTTTTACAAAAGCTTATGATAAACACGAAATTTTTCATACCTTACAAAGTCAGGACATTTGTATAACTGATCATAATTGATTTGTCTCAGCCACATTTCAAACTTTTTCATGTTTAAATAACCGTTTAGACAGTCGAGAATACTGCCCTCATGGCAATCTATGTAAACTAAATAACCAAATAAATGATATTTTTCGAAGGACCCGGTCGCATATGAAAGTCTTTTTTCCATTATTTTCTTCTCTTGCTTTAGAAAAAGACATAATTTTTTGTAATCATCGATGGAGAAAAGAAATCCGAAACTCAAATACAAAATACACACACACACACACACACACACACATACACACAAATGAATCTTCCAGAAAATGTAACGTTAAACTTCACAGAAATGTTTATACAAACAACTCTTCTACATCTATACCCTTATTCATTGATGGATAATATTGTGCTTGAATAAAAGGAAAAATGAGAAAAAAAAAAAAAAAAATTAAACAACAAATCTGTTGTTTCATGATATGCCTCGAAATGAACCATTCTTATTAGCTTACTTTTAAACCTGAGCAGTAAAAAAAAAAAACAATAGTTATTTGTTTTCCTTTTTTTTTTTAATATTCCAACTCCAACACCTACATGTCAGATTATACCAGGGGATGTAATAAGTATGTGCCGGTAGATCCTAGTAGTAGTATCAAGCGTGCTTGGCTTTGTTGTTTTTATAAGCGCAGAATTTAATTTTCCAATTAAATTTTTAAACTTTTTGTTTTTATTTTCTGTGCTGTGTTGGCCACAAAATCCTCGCTTTTGCTAAAACAGTAAACTCCAAATTGCTCTGGTCTCTCCCTTCCCATTATTAGTCTCTTGCAAAAAGTTTTTGCATTTAAACTGACATTGGGGAAAATTGCCACAAAAGTGATTGCACAAACCGTCATGAGTTACTTTAACTTGTTGGTTTAAAACAATGAAAACTGAAGTCGGTATCGTTGGTATAACGAAAAAAAAAAAAACAGAAAACCAACATCAAAATCCGTACTTGCCCGTGCATAGTGAGAGAGAATATTTGTTTGATCTTCTCTAGCAATTCTAAGTAAAAATTTTTATTCACTTATATAACATTGTGTCGGTGATTAGTTGAGTGGCCAGCATTGCTTGTCTATGTATATATATATATATGTAAGTTTTTATTTTCATATAAATTTCATTTTTTCAATTTCTTCTTTAAGTTGATGTTGGCATTTTAAGTGAATTAGTCGCCAGTCGTTCATTCTCTTTGTTACCGTTAAATTATGGTTTTTTCATTCAGTATGTTACTAAACTACTGCTAAACCTTCTGTTTACCTCTACATCACGGTGAATAGATAGTTTTGAGTAAAGTTTTTCTTTATCTAAGCAATAGTCAATTGAAATTTCGGAATTTGTCATTCAATCTGCAATGGTATCAAACAATGTTTGTACGAAATGACAAATGGTTAAGTTACGACAAATCTTGAGAGGATTTGCTATAGAAATTTACCAAACTTTTTCTCAAATATTGTAAGAAATCAACTAATTGCGTTAATTCTTTTGTAAAATCTTTAATAATATTTATCTAAAAAACAAAAAAAAAATATTCCTTCTAGCTTCTCTTTATGTAATTGATCTGGTCATTGAAATTATATTTTGATTATAATTTCGAAGACTACGTACAGCAAATTTAATTTTTCAATTTTTTTAGATAACATTTTTTCATCGCAAATTTTAATTCTAGAATCATCTTTTCACATCATGCTTTTAGATGATCAATTCAAATAAAATAAAAAACGAATGATTTTCTGAAAATTTTCTCATAACTTTTCCGCTTAAGCGGTGTTTGGTGATTAAACCTTTTAATTAATAAATTTTCATTTCTAAGATAATTCACATTAGAGGTTCTGCCTATGATGTAATATTATATAAGATTCGATTTTCTTTTTAAAATTTTTCTTCTTTAAATAAAAGAAAATCCCTTTTGCAGCAGCTTTTTTAAAATAATTTTTTAATGTGCAACACTTTTATTATTTAAAGGATTAATACAGCTGTGTTGTTGTACTTACTGCAGGCCATAGCTAAAGTGTTCCATGGTATTGTTTGTCTATGGAAATTTCTGCATTACTCTTTTAATATATATATTTTTTTTTGCAGCTTAATAAATGCAATGTCGCGTTTTTAAGTGTAATTACTTACAAGACCTTTAAGTAAACAGAACCCAGAATAGAGGAGAGAGCATGTGCTTTATATTTATGTGACGAAGAGCATAATACACAATACTATGCTTACAAAAGGCATTGTTTTATTGCGAAAAAGATACGCTACTTTACTTATGTTTCATCGTTGTCTTCTGGAGAAAATATATTAACTAAGAAATATTTAAAATTTGATTGCCAAGTTTCTAAGAAGACGTCTAAAATGATAGAATAAAATTTATAAAAAAGTTTTCGGTTCAGTAACCTTTCACCATAAACTTGATTTCTCTTTAGGGCGCCCTTCAACCCTATTTAGAAGTCTCATTTGTTAATTTAGTAAGACACTATGTTTGGCAAAAAACATAAGCGTGTTATATAAAACATTTGTTTAATTGCCAAAACAAATCTAAGTGATAATGATTCATAACTTAGATATGGAAAATTAAACATTTAAACATACGTTTAATGTTAATGTTTAATTATTTAACTGTTTAAGTTTTGCAAGTTTATTCATTTATATATATTATTATTATTATTATTATTTGCTTTTTTTTATTATAATAATATATTACACCCTATGCCACTTGTAGTACCGTACCCCGGTATTATAAGTTTGTGCGGATATATGTAACACCCAAAAAGGCTTAAAATAGAACCAACTTTTCTTATCCCGACCGGTTCAGATTCATTTCAATCCTGTCTATCTGTCTGTCATGTATTCTTGTATTCAGCTCAGATGTAGCAATTTTTGAGATATTTTAATGAAATTTGGTATGTCGTCGTGTTTTAGCCTAAGAATGGATAGTATTCAAAATTGATTTGATCGAACCATTTTTGTGACCACTCTTCACGCAGGGCCATATTTAAAAACAGAAGATTTGAATAAAAATCGTTAGACACACTAGTTAGTATTTTGGTATATAAAATAAATGTGAAAAATTTGGATTTATTTTGGATTTGGATTTTAATTTAGATTTTAGATCTATCATGAGCTTTCGTTCGACAATCGCTACCAGATATT
The DNA here is from genome assembly GCA_000671755.1 of Glossina brevipalpis. Classification (NCBI taxonomy): domain Eukaryota; kingdom Metazoa; phylum Arthropoda; class Insecta; order Diptera; family Glossinidae; genus Glossina; species Glossina brevipalpis. Next base: position 958,900 of record KK351048.1, on the reverse strand, counting down.
ATTTTATCGCGGCATGTTTATCGCTCTGTCTTTTAAAATCGTAGCTACAACCCCCAAGCTTTGTTAAGAAAGACTATCGCTCTAAGTCAAATTAATTCATATTACTAAAATTTATTACTTATTAACCTCATCGAGTTAAATTCCAAAAATCAGTTATCTCAGGTTTAGATGTTCGCTTATAATTCGCAAGCAAGTGATAATCTTCCATTTTCCATATATGTTTTATTAAGAGCTCGTAGAATTTTTACGAATTTTAAGTTTGTTATTAAAATCCCTGCTACGAAATGAACGAGTTTACCCCAACTTATTAAAAGACTAAATATCAATATGACGGAGTATATTATTTAGGTTTTTTGATTTATACAATAAGTTCAATATGTAGGTTTATGCGAAAGATTGTGTGTCTAATTTGTAATTCAATCCCTGCCCATGGACGTTACTAGGAGAAAAATCGAAAAACAAAAAAAAAAAGTATGAAATTTATATCTGCTTTTCTGGCAATTACATCGTCTACCTTTCTTTACATGGACTTTTTGTTTTTGTAAACTGACATTTTAGAATATTTCATTGATATTTTTTTTATACCAAGATTTCGTTTAATAAATCTTACAGGTCGTAAGTTGAACATTCTGCATAAGTTTATAAGGGAAGAACAAATCACGTAAAGCGAGTCTTTGACGATTCCAAGCAATCACAAATGTTTTAAAATGGATCTTAACTGAAAGTCTAGAGAACTGTCTAAATATCGCGTACAAATACCGAGCAAGTTTGCTTTAGTGATGTGAATAAACAAAGAAAAAAAAAAAAAGAAAAATGTTAAAAAAATTTTTTAATAAAATGTTTATTATAAGATAAACACTTTGTACGGCAATGTTTTTGGTAGAAAACAGAAAAACTTTCTTTTTAAATCAGACAAAAGAGTAAAGGTTAGTAATGTTTGTGTATATGACAATGTTTTCCTTACCAAATGCTTTTGAAACTTAATGAAAGCAATGACTGGATTACTTTAGCATTTTGTTGATGTTGATTTTCAATTTGTATTCGAGTTTTATTATATATTCTTTTTTTTTCCAACTTCCGACAAAATGTTGAGCAAAGTCAACAAAGTGTTAAAGAATTCATAAAAAAGTAAATTTAATTTCTGTGGGTAAGCTTTGACTTCTTTTTCTTTTTTTTTCTCAACTACTCTTTCGTTTCTATCTAGAAGGGGGGACCTTCGTATTTTCAATGTCTGGCTTAACTTCATCAGCACATGTTGATATGATTCTCGCTAGCTTGCTGCTTGATTCGCTGGTTAGTTTATGCGTTGATGAGGTTTAAGTAAAAAAAAAGAGAAAAAAAAAGTATTTTTTCTTGCTGATTGTTAATTTCCGGTTCCTTAATTATGTTGATGTTTTTATATATGTGCTTAAATGTTTTTTAGTGTCTGAATATTAACGGAAATTGATGCAATGAACTAAAAAATTTATGTAAATATTTAAAAATAAATTAACGTCTTTATCCACCATCGATTTTCATTATTTCAATTTGAAAAATGAGAAATATACCCACCCGAGCTTATACACATTTTAGATCCTCGTGAAATAAATGTTCAACTTTTGTCAAGGTCCTCTGAACTATACCAGGCCATTTCGGAAAACGTATGACTTAAGTTTACAAATTGACCGAGCAGGTATATCCATTTCTTAATAAATGAAGGAAAAAATTCATTACTTTTTTTTCACTAATTTTTATTATTTATCAAATGTAAAATTCATTAAATCAAATACGATCCATTTTGAGCACTAACCTCATCATAGTAGAATTTCTGGAATTTTTCGGAAAACGTCTGGTGCACATTTTTATTTCAGAGGCCTCTTTTGAAGTTAAAACGATTTTGCGGATAGCGACAAAAATAGTAATCGATTAAGGCATGGCTCGAAATCTAAAGTGACAACTTGCCAACGAAGTTATGTCAATTTTTCACAACTCATTAACGATATAAGTGATTTGGCATTATCATAATGCCCTTATCTATGGATAATATCTAGATGCTTGATCGCAATGGTTGTTTTAATTGTAGTAGAAATTGGAAGCGATCATCTGGTTAGTTTGGAGCAATATATAATGCATCATTTTCTTCCAAATGTACCAAAACACCACAGCAAAGTGGCTGTGCCACTATTTGTTCAGTTTCATGTATATTAAATCACGATGTTTTTGCCATCTTTGTTTTGTATATGACTCACTTTTTATCGCCCGTGACTCATTCCAAGCTCTTTCCATTGACTCGTCTGGCAAACCGTTAATTTTTAAAAGAATTTTATCGAAAAGATCGAAAATCACTTGAAAGCTGTATATAGGAAAAGACAATATATAAGAAAAGTATTGAACGATGACATCTTCGCAGGCAACGTGGACAATGAATTTGAGTAGAGATTTCGATAAGACCTGCTAGACTTAATCGTTTTGTGTCAATGATAAATGCTATGTCATTATAAACACTTCATAAAAAGCCTCGATTGAGAGGTAATTACGAATCCATTCTAAACGATGTCGGCCTGCTACGATTTCTGTGGCCGAGCGTTGATTCTTTGAAGCCCAAAAGTCGGTTTGTTTCATTCTACTTAAGGTAGAGTAAAAGTTTCGTAAAAAATCTAAAAATTATAAATCAAAAATATCGAATTGATTTCATTAGTTTTTATTCTACAGAGCTTTCTTGAAAGTTTAAATGAAACAGACGCAGAGCATTGAGTTTTAGTAAGAAACGTCATCGTAAGTATTTTTATTTCTGTACTAAGTCTTGTAAACAGAATCGTTTTGAACACATCAAACTTTTACTATTGGTTATACATAAAGGGGGAAAAAATGTTTCACTTCTGTTATGTTAATGAGTTTATCTTATAAAGGAAAAAAAGGAGATATTGAAGTCATTAGTTGTTCCGCTACTGATTACTTTTAATTAACTAAAATTCTTTTTTGTGTTTAGTAATAACTTGAAATAACCCGTTTCAGGCTAATTAGTGCGCTTGATTCAAAAGTTTATCAAATAAGCCCGGTATTACGCGAATACTTCCTAGTAAAAATAAACTATTTTTTATTTTTTTTTTTTTTTAGTACTATTTTCAACACACATGACGATTAGTTCTTAGTTTTTATAGTGAGTTTTGTGTGAAGCCAATATGAAAATTTTCTAACTTTTTACCTTTGTCACTTTAAACAATTTTCTTGACTTAGACGCCAAAGGACTGTTTTTTTCTTCCTTTGTTTTTTCACTTACTTTGATGTACGATAAACAAACTTTTCACACTTTGCGCGTGTACTTGAATAAAACCACTTTTTTGCTTTGGTAGAATGTTTTCTAATAAATTCTTATATGTATATGTAATATATGCTCATTCATAACGAAATTTGTATATATATATATGTGTCTGTGCGTGTGTGTATGTGCATTTATGTGTAATATACATACCTATTTATATGCGCATACATTCGGAGCATAGAAGCTAACAAACAAACAAACAAACAAATATACGAACGGAACAAAAAAACATCCTGTTGCTTAGGCAGTAAATATGCTTAAAAAAATTCCATTGTTGCTGCATAATAAAACGCTTACACACACAAACAGACGTGAAAGCGTATATGTACACTGCACTAGCCTGCCTACATATCATACGTCTGCTGCTGTAAATACGCAAATACACCTCACTTTTCACACAGTGACTATGGACGTGATGGCGAATTTGTGGCAGTAACCATGAGGTAACATTTAGTTCCATTCTATTTTATACACATATGTGTGCGTTTGTGTTTGTGTGTGTGCATAAATGTGAACATATTTTTTTCAAAATTTTTTATTTTTTTGAATACGAATAAAACGCCAGTCAACGTGTTAGAGTTTTGCTATATATTTGCCTTCTTTTGCTTTTTCTTTTTCTATATTTTTTTTTTTTTTTTTTTTTAATAGAAGAGAAAAAAATGTGATGAATTTTTTCTCCCTCTCGACTCTCGACACGGAAAACGTGTGTACCGTAAATATGGTGTGATTGTGTATATATGTTTCTGAATGTTTAACATCAACTCCATACACAATTTACTGCTGTTTCAGTTTACACAATAAATTACAATTGCTTGTGCATAAATTTTAAAAGAGACTGAATAGAACAAACGCTAAAGCAGAAAAACCTCTCTGTATCAGGGTAAAAATTCTATTTTATATATAAAATGTTTTCAGCACAAAAATCTGCTACTAAGGTGTGAAGAATTCGAATTTCATTTTTTGTTTTTGTTTTTTTTTTTTTTTCATTTTTTGTTTTTTTTTGAAGCTCTATTTGCCTTTTTTACTTTTTTCTTGAAGCAAATTATTATTGCGTTTGTGAGGCTTTTTTATTTGTGTATAAATCGTTCGCCCTAGAAAAATGTATATTTGTACTGTTATCGCACTTGTAACATTCCGAACTGGTCAGCAAAGTGTTTCCAGAGAAAATATCTTCTCATAGCCTATCAAAAATGTATAAAATAAAATACAATTTTTTTGTGGCAATAAATGTTGTCTTGTTATTTAATAAGCAAATCTTATATATAAAAATGAAAAAGGGAAAAGAATATTGCGGTCATATGATTTTAATAAATTATACTCCGTTTTCAGAAAATAGGCATCGATTACTTTATTCAAATATTAGATCTCTTAACTGCATTCTTTTATTTTACCTGTAATCGACAAAAAAACGGTGCTCTCATCCGTAAGGTGACTACACTGTTTTACAAATTCTGAGATCTGAGAAACCATTTGTCACACACACACATTACAAATTCTCTACATAGAGATTAAAGCGCGTATGTTTATATAAAATAGCTTGAACGTACAAGCTAAAGCCGAACGGCTATGTAATGAAGCGTCCTTAGTCCTTAACGAGAACTCCAATCCAATTAGACTTAAACATCAAATACATAGTTAAACATTAAACGAATGAAATAAATATAAAAAATGTGTGCATCTTAGAGTTTCACTATTTCTTAGACTGCTTGACTTGAAACAAAAGGCATCCAATAGCTGCTCCAACGCGTGTTCATTTCTACTTTTCAACTTCTTTGTTTAAAAAATATTTTTCTTTTATACGCACACACACACACACACGCACACACACACTTAAGTAAATAAACGTATGTACTTGTTTTATATATTGCTTTTATTGCATTCATACGTTCATTATATCTTTCATGTCTATTTTAAATATTTGATTCCGTTCCCTGTTTTCTGTTTTTGTTTTTTTTTTCATATTTAGTTTTTTCATTGCAAAATATTTCGCAACGATTTCAAACATTTGTTATTATTATAAATTTAGTGGAAACGAATATGTGCGTATGCGTGTGCGCGTGTTTGAGTCTGTGCGCATTTACATTGAAATTTTGTTTCAAAAATAGTTTTCTTTTGGTGACAGTTACACGAGCAATATTCATTTAATTGATTCTTTTACAATACGCGTTCACAGATGTTTTCTTCTTCTAACCCTAGGCGATATGCCATTCAGGTAAACTGCGACATGCGGAAATTAATTACATCACACTACGATATATTGAGAATGTTTTTAAAACATAAAAATTTGTTCGTTTGATTTGGCAAAGTCTTGTCAACTTCTGTTCAAGTTCCCAGAATTTCCAGAAATGCGGTTAGTTTATATTAGGAGGCCTTAAGGTGTGTCCACTACATTTTATAATACCAATCGATTTAAATTGTTATTATTTCCTTATCGATTTAAGCTTTTCTATCCATCTGCGATCTGTCCATCTGCAATCTTTCCATTTGTGGTCAGTTAAATTTTTAATGAAACTTGGCTCAAGGACGAATCGTATTGAAAATATACTGCATTGGAACACTTTTCTTACCATTTCTCATATAACGATTAGTTAAAAACAAAAAAAAACCGTTACGCGAAGAAAATTGGCAAATTTTTCAAATTTATCGCTCAAAATCGCTAATTAATAGTGTTTTAAATTGATGTGAGAATTTTGGATCAGATGGAATGATATTTTGTATCTCTGTCATATAACCATCCCTACGGGAAGTCCATCTTCAAATGGCAAAAAGGGAAAATTGTTAATATTTTCACAATATTATTTTAACGTTAAAATTAACTATCGGAAATTTGGACTATTTAGATCGATGTTTTGATTCCTATTTCATGTCTAAGAGTTCTCACTAAAAGTAAGTCAGTATTTATGGCAATCAGGTTTAATTTTTTGTACATTGTAACGTAGTGAACGGAAATAAAATTTTTGAAAACAAAATCAATTTTGCTAAATATGAACTACCTCGCTTCACGTTGTCACGTCTTACTTTCCCGTATAACTTGCCCCATTAAAAGTATGCTTTTATATGGAAACAAAATATAATTATTGGTATTTTATCACGAAAACAAATGAGGAATTGTATTAGGCGATGTGGTGCAAGATATTTAAAAGTCGCCCCTGCCTGACTATAAAATTGTTGCTTTTTTCCCTGTGAAGTTTAATAATAGTAATTATTTATGTAATTTAGAATTACAATTAAGAGTAAAATGACATAATCGATAAGATCCGATCTAAACCTGAGCATGAAATGTCCTCGAACAATATTGCCCTACATCAATCAACGATATATTATTACGATCAAGTTATTAAAACATAATTAAAAGGCAGAATAGATAATATGGTGAAATATATGAAGAGCGTAGACTGTAGAACTCAGAAAAAGGGGATGGATATTAAGACTTATTAATTTTCTCTCAATTTTTGCTTAAACAGTTTACAGACTTTATACATCATACAGTTTGTCAAGCTTCGTTACGAATATTACCATTGCGGTGACAAACTTAGTATACATCTCCTCTCTAACGGAGAATGTAATAAATAGAAACAAATATCTACTCGTTAATATTTGAATTTTATATTAAAAAAAATTGATATTCTTTTCATTATTTCTAATTTGGATATTCATCAAGAAAATTATTTAATGTGTAATTAATAAATAAATAAATGTAAAAAAAAAAATTATAAATTTTTAATATCAACCAAGAAGGCATGTGGCATATTGTTCCATTAATCGATAGAATTTAGTATAAATATTCTGATAATTACTATTTTACACTATTGATTCGAAATCGAATCACTTTATATGTCATGTTAAGACGAAAAATTTTTAAATGAGACGGTACTGGGGTCCTACAGAGAACAGGAGATAGTTGCCCAATCTATGATTTGCCATCTGGACTTTGATAAAATGTAACTCGTCATATGTTATTGATGATAATATCATTTTCTAATATTTTCGATCTCATTTTCGAAATTAAGGTAAATATATAAGGAAATATTTATAAAACATAGTCTTGTGAAATTTGAAAGAAAGAAGAGCTTATGCTTCAAATTTTAGTTGTTTTTTAATCCAATCTCAATGTTTCTAAGAGTTTCAATAAAGCAAAATTTAACGAATGGACGGAAAAATGAATGTAATTAAAAAAAAAATAAATAAATAAATAAAATAAAGTCAAATCAGTTTTAAAGAATCTATTTCTATTTATGAATACAGTTTTATTCATATTTAATTTTGTTTACAACTGCCAACGATGCGGTATTGATTAGAAAGGGTTATTTCAAGATATATAAAAATTTCAATTGGAATTCACTTGAAATCCTTTCTGCTATCCCATATAACAGTTATTTATCCATTGGTGTATAGCGAATAGCATTGAAGTGCATGACTATTTATTGACTGGTAAAGTTCAATTAGCCAATTTTCTTCTTTTTTTTTTAGTTTATGGGCATGAAGTAAAAGGCAAACAGTTACTGTTTATTGAAAAATAGAAACAAAAAAAAAACCAAAACGAGCGAGAAAATTATATTCGGCTTCGCCGAATCTTTTATTCCCGTCACGTGGGCTTGGTAGATTTTTTCTATTTTTATGGAATATCATGGAAATTTGTATATTTTTTAGTCTATCAGAACTAAAGAAAATATACAGAACATAGACGCGTGTTTAGCTTCTTTTATACTGCTGACGTGGCCTGTGATCGATTTGGCCCCTTTTTCGATACTCATCTGCGTGTAACAATTTCCAATATTTTTGCCAAATTTGAAGCCGATATCTTTCTTTTTTTTCGATCAGAAGAAAGTTTACCACAGACATTACACAGACAGACAAAAATGCAGACAGACATGCTTATATCGATTCTAGATATGATGTTGATCAAGACTATATATATACTTTGTGATGTCTCTGTAGTTTCATTCTAGGCATTGCAAACAAAACGACAAAATGATTATACACCTTACTCCGATTATGGAAAAGATAACAAGTGTGTATTATGAAAAGGGTTCTATCTTGGTTTTTATAAGCATGTTTCGATAAGAGAAATATCCAAAAAAGGTTTATTTTTTTCAAACTTCAATTTTGAATATCAAGTAGCTCGCTTGCAGCAAAAAACGTTTATATGAAACGATGTAAATAGTTACGATTAAGCAATTTATGAGAATGTCATTAGATTGATTGCAAATATTTCGACATAAGTTGGAGGTTTTGAAAGTTTCTTTTAATGAAGGAATAACAAAAGTTTAGCATGGAAAGTAATTCTTAAACTTATTCAAAAAAAAAAAAAAAACTTTATACGACACACAAAAGCTGTAAAAATCTGATTTTCTTCTGAATTCAGAATCTTAATAAGTCCGCTGTTAGATCCAACTCTACAATGTTAACGTTTTGCCACTAAAAATTAACTGAAAACAGGGAACATTAATAGACGAATCTAGTCAATCATTTGATTTCGTACATGCTTTTCAAAGATCATATAATTGCAAGGTTAAGGAAGAGAGGAAGGAAGAATATCGGATTGTAATTGTTGTTCCAAATCACACATAGAGTTACAAAAGGGATAAAAGATTTAACAATTTACTTATGAGAGCATGAGAGTTTCAACACTTGTGATCGAAACTAGATACGTATAAATTTGGCTTTCTCATTTGTCACACCAAACTGTAAGCATTTGAAAGCTTTTTATAAAAAGTTGCGATAGCTTTTATTTTACTTATCGAGTTAGAACATTGCTGTGATTTAAAACTTAAGAATAATTGAATAAAGAATTTAATAAGAAAACGGATAGCGATTTATTGATATGAAAACTTATACAATTTAAATTCTTTCTTAACAATATGGTACAAGGGCCCTTACTTGCTATGATTGTTACCAAAAGTTGATTTTTGTCGTGCCTTATGTAAGGCTCAAAAGTGTGCATTAAAATCTCTCTATGAATAATTGTATTCGCAATTATTTTTAGTTTCTGAATCGATTACGTTCTATCCGATTCATATAATTGACAAAACACTTTACAATATTTATATATTCCAGGGTTTGAAATGATGAATATCACTAACAGAATATTCATTCCATAACTTACGTAATTAAAAACAAGTGGTATTAATTTAATTGCAAAAGCGGAACATGTTTATGTTATGATTTTCATAAATCAGTACAATTTTATTTTCTTATGATTTCTGCAACAATATTATGATAGTTTTCATTATAATGAAAAGAAGGCATTAAGGTACTATTCGCAATTACGTGGTATTATGAATAATTGTTATTTTTCATGAAGAAATCAAAAGCCAATTATATTATAAAAATGAATTCTAGATATTTATAAAATGATTGTTTATACTAAATCGAAACCATAATAACAAAACAAAACAAAAAATAAAATAAAATAAAGTTTCTAATAATTGGTCTTCGTTGGTGTGCTTTTCTAGCGGGCGCAACGAACCATCGCCATACAGTTCTTAACTAATTTAACTAGAATCAACTTTTCTTTTGATATTACGAAAGACTAAATGTCGAACGACCTTTATCAGTTTTGCCAACTTTTTTGGTAAATTCTTGTCAAGTAATTATGAAATCAAAAACGTTATCTAAATAATAAAAGTAAAGTATAAGAAATTCGTCTTAAACCGGCTGTATATTCTCTCTCTCTCTCTCTTAAATTGTTTTACGTATTTTGTTTATCATAGTGATTTAATTTTTACTTGTTGTTTCTTTGTCCATTAGGTCTTTTTTCTTGCTTTCTTTTCTTATTCCATTATATTGTGATGTTATTCGATGCCATCCTATTTTCATTCATTGTTGTGAACTGTGTGATTAGAGCTCTTCTTCTTCTCCTTCTAGTCTAATTCATAGCATTCGCAGTATCCGCAGAGAGTACAATAGTAATAACAACAACAACAACATTTGCCACTCTTTTATGCATAACAATTTTCAAGTATTATTGTTTTGTGTTAATGCAATAACAATAACAGCAGTATAACAACACACTAACACCACTAACTCTATTGATGAAAACATACAGCGTACATATTGCGACAATATCCTTTTAGTATTGCTTTTTTTTATATATTTTTTTTTTTTTAAATTGTGTTATTTGCCGCTTTTGTTGTTAGCTTTAATTTTTTGTTTGCATGTTGTTAAAATTTATTATGTGAAAACCATAGTTGGCGCTTGTGTTTTATACGAACTTGATACAATTTCTAAATAAAACGGATTTTTATAGTAAAACGTATTGTCTCTGCTACTGATGTCTCCCTCTTTCGTGGTGCATTTTTTTCTCTTCTTTTAAACAATAAAATTTTATGATATTAACTTTAATATTGGTTCCCCTGTCTTTTTTGTGTTTTTCTTTCTTTTTACGAATTAATTAACTTTTGATTAAGTACGAATTCTTTACTTTACTGGTAACAAAATGAAAAGGTGAGCTTGAGACATACAAAGTTTGGTAAGTTATTAAAACAATAGATGAGATTTTTTCCTATAACTAAGAAGTTAAAAGTTGTAGTGTAAACTATTAGGTTACTGTAATTATAAGTAACAAAGCGACATAAAACTAACAAAAAACGAGAAGAAGAAGAAGAAGAAGAAGATGAAGAAAAAATGATTAGTGTTGGAAATTTTTTTTATAGCCTTTCAGAATGTTCCTTTTGACAATCGATGGATGCACTTTCGTAGTCAGTTAAATTTTTATATTACTTTTCACATAACAATTTACGTCTATGTCTCTGCAAAATATGAGGTTTTAATGCAACAACAGCGTTCAGGCGTCGTTGGGTTTTAAAAAAGGTTTAGATAGAGTCTTTCATAGAAATGAAAATAGTTCAATACTATATGGAGGATGGCCTATCATTTCAATAATTTCGATTTTGAAAACAACAATTATTTAACGCGATAAACAATAACTTGAACCATAATTTCTTTTATTACTTTTAAAATTTTTTTTAGTGAACCTGTGTAGAAAATTGACAGCTACAATTACAAAATGTCCACTTTTTCCCTAAAGTAATTACGGCATAACTTCGTAGTGCCTCCAGCATGAAAAATGTTTTGTTTTCGCTTCTCTTCAAGGAAAAATCCGAGCACTTATTTGTTTAAAAAAAACATTCGATGGCCCGATTAAATTTGCTAGTAATAAAAGTACAAATATGAGTAAAAATACAAAGGGTAGCACTTTTAGGAAAGAAGAGAGAAAAAGAAGTGAAAAAGTAGTAGAGGGAGACGAAAATTAGAAACTTGGAAAAGACAGAGAGAGAGGGAGAGAGAAAGGGTAGAAATAAAAGATTAGAAGAAAGAGTAGATATAGCAGTAGAGAGGGCATTTAAGATAAACAACTAAGAAAGTTATATTTGAGTTCGAAAGAGTCTTTTGCATCTACCGTGTTCGCTTAAAAAACAAAAAATGTATATAAACAAAAAAAATGAAATTTCATGATTCTTTAATATTAATTGGGCGTGGTTAAATTTTACTAAATGTTTTTACACAAATTCGATAAGACTTTACATAGAATACATATAGATATTTTTGTCCGTTTTACCTACTAATCTATACGTATAATTTATGAGAAATGAGCAAAAAATCAAACTGCATTATACTTTTCAAAGCAAAGATGTTTTCGGTTTATATCGCTGTAGACTGTAGACTTATCCTTTAATTATCTTTTGTTTTTAAATAACTTTTCTTCAACTTCAGGACTAAACTTCACATGTGAAGCTGATATATTAATTATTCCAACCAGGAGAATGTTTACGACATATATTATACAGATGGAGTAACTAAGATTCTTAGATCGGTACAGATATTGACACTGATCAAGAGTTAAATATATTTTATAGGGTCCGTGGAACTCTGCTTCTATAAGCTGCAAACGTTTTGATAAAATGACTATACCTTCGCATCGTTCGATCCTTCGGGTATAAAAAGATGAATAAAAGCAGAAGTAGTAGAATAAAAAGGAATAGAAAGTTTGTTATGCTGATTATAAATTTTTTTATAAAATACGATTCACAATTCATTTGTTCAGAATTTTATTTACTGACTTAGTTTCACTTATTAGATGCTTCTTTTTTCTGTTTGGTTTTGCTTTTAATCTTAGACTGAAAGCATTATAATTAAGGAAATTTTTAATTTTATTGCCAAACTTTTGCTAGAATGCACAGGCATATTAACACTTGCGTACTTTTTTTTTCAAGAGACCTAAACACCAGCAAACACATCCGAACTCAAAGAAGAAGTTCTTATATACAAGCATACGTACTTATATACAAATGTATATATATTTATATGCATATATATATACAGTTTTCTTTTTTTCTTGCCTTAATAAAGTTCATTTTAAGTACGAAAGTTTTAAATAAATTGCATTGCAGCTGCTCGTACTTGTTCTTAAGTCATTTTGATGAATAAGTACATGAACATTTACAAGAACAAATATACACCTATATATATATATATATATATATATATATATATGTATATAACATATACGCTATATATGAGTAAAGGCGCTTGTGAATGAAACCAGCTTACGTTATCTGCAAAGACTCAACCGTACACACAAAGATAGATATGTAGTACGCTCGTTTAAATAATTTCAAAGTTTCAAATACTGATGTAACATTTTTGTTTTTATTTTCTTGTAAATATTTTTATATTTAATAATATAATTTAAATTATGCTGTGCACTTGTTTTTGCACAGATTCTTAGAAAGATATATTTGTAAATTTGTTCCTCTATTTGTCAAATTACATTTATAATGACCTTTGCTCTGCACGTAAATTGAAATATTTGCACTGACGCCATATGTATGAATGAAAGTTTTTCATAACTTTCGAGCAGTTGTTAACGACCTAAAGATTTTTACAAACAATGATTTAAACAGTGTACGCGAACTTTTCACTTTAAAAAAAGGGGGAAAATTTATATTTACATAAAATATTCTCAATAGTTATTTTTTGTGATATGAGCTTCTTCCGCCTGTTAGCGGGAAGCCGCTGTAAATTTTTCAGAATATTCTGTTTTTTTATTGGGTACGTTGATCCCTTTAACAAAACTGTAAATGTTATGAATATTCAATTTTCCGAATATACTTAAAAAAATTTAAAAAAAAACTTCTGTTTATGCTCTTCGTCTAAGAAAGAAATTCACTTATTCAGTCAGTGTAATAGCTTGAACTAAGCATAACAGCATAAAATTTTGAATTCTCATTTTTATACGTCGTTTTTGTGCAAATTTTCAATTCGCTAAACCTCAGTTAAAAAGTGCTCACTTTTTAAAGTGCGGTACAATATCTGGTTCAATTCCCCCACAAATCTTCTCACAAAAATCTAAGAGCTAAATTAATATTTCAAAAAGTTTTATAAATAATCTTTGATCTAAAGATCTAATGTTCTTTAAACAGTATTTGGGATTTTCCGATTTTTTTTGGTATTTGACTAATTTTCAAACCTAAGCGGAATATTAATCGGACCATAGTTATGAAGAGTGTTCATACACTTGGTAGACAATTAAATCCGATTCTCAAAACGGTTATCTGACTTTTGTACAACAACATATTGAAAATAATTTTCATTTTCTTGGATCAGGTACTTAGAGGATGTCCCCTATACGTAGAAGCACGGTGGTAGTCATGAAGGGTTATAGGTGGGGAAAAAGGAAAGAGACCAGTAATAATTGTCTACATTCGATTTGAAAGTGGAAATATCTGGAACGATGGTGAGGACCACTGTTGGTTGGTTGGTTTTTTCCAAAGGAGAGAAATGCGGCTGAAGCACAAAGACTCATGGTAGTGCGTCATGCGGTATGCGTTTATCTCCAAGACGAGCGGCTGAGAATGGTGAGAAAGCCGAGTATTCTCATTAAAGAACTTTATTGGTAGACAGATCTTTATTATCTTTAAAGACAACACAGCAAACATTACGCCGATGTTCGTGGATATAGAGAATTTGGGGCACACTCACATCATTCTTTGCGTTGTACGTGGTTGAATGCTTTCAAATAAGATCCAGAGACCTAGCCCACATATTCGAAATGTATTTTAGTTCTAGCTGGATATAGGTGGTGCAAACAGTGCGGATATCGGCTGCAATGAAGCATTTGTCGAACCGCTTTAAAAAAACCTAATCCCTTGATAGCATATTTCCTTACTTCGAATAGATGTTCTGTCGTCCCTAGAATACCAAGACTTTCCGATTTTTCTACGCTGACATCACCGAAGGAAAAGATTTGTTCGTCACTTTCCCTATGCGTTAAGCATTACATAGCATTAAGTTTTGAGGGCGTTAAAGTTTATTCTATTGTCCCGTCGCAATTTAAATATTTTTATAAGTTCTCTACTAAAAGAGTCTTTTATCATTCAGCGTTTCTTCTGTGTAAGCCGATACTGCATGGTCTCCTGCTAAATAGAACGAGAGACAAAGGGTGCTGTAGTCTGCAAATGAGTAAATAGGGTTTTCGTACAGTAGATATGTAAATTTGGAATTCTAACCTATCAACGATTTAGGGACAGGCTTGACTTTCTATTGGCAGTAAAATTGAAAGATATGCTTAACTTATTAAACCATTCGTAGAAATGTGACTGCTAACTACTCGTATATTCTGGGTACATGCTTGATCAGCATAAGCTTCCATTATATTATCAGATTAGAAGAAAATATTTCGCTTTTTATTACAAATCCGATAGAAAAAGATGCAATTAATTGTTTGCTCATATGCAAGTAAACATATTCATCTTTAAGTTTTATTAATATATGACATTTTTTTAATTACTCAAAATTTTTTAAAAACAACGTCAAAAAATAAAATTTATAAATTGTCTATTCTACAAGGTGTCAAAATTACAAGTGCAAAAATCCTTTAAATAAATTTATTCATATCCTTCTTTTTCTTCTTTTAACTACCAAAGTACTTTTTTTGCTGGCGATGAACCCTCCAATAAGCATAATAATGGCTTCAATATACGTTTGTTTTTTATCGATGCCTTGTGTTTTGTTTTATATGTATATGGATAACATTAAGCGTTTCTTCAAACTTTGTAACACTCGCGAGATAGCAGCAGGCGTAACAACATAAAATTTTGATACAAAAATGTGTATAAACGTATGGCTATCATTATCAGTAAAGCTTTGTTTAGTGCGAAATTTATGCAGCTTTGTCGTAGAATCCAAATATATTTCAGATAAATATTATTAGATACTAATGTCTAATGGGTGAAATCAAAGCACTTTTTATAAAATTCTTCTTTTAATTATTACTTTAACCGATGGTTTGAAACTCCTAGAAAAAATTCATAACTTGCAAAAAAATGTTTCCTTGAAACTTTTGACTTTTCCCCAAGAACTTCGAAAAGCCCAAATCACCTCCTGCTGAGACATGGCAACCTACCTGATAATTCTAACATCTCTACTCAGCTAATAGATATTTTTAGACAGTATTTGTGTTAATTTAAAACACAATCCTTTAAGACAATTATCAAGTCGATGTTAAGCTGAGATAGATTCGTATGTTTTCAATGATTTTAGCAAAAAATTAAAAGCGCATAATGACGTTTTTGGGAGGTTCATTCTTAAGGACTAATTCGCTTCACGTATAATATAAAGCGTTCGATTCTGTTTTGACGGATCGAGCAAAAAATTCTTGAAAAGAGAATGGGGACGAAAATTTAAATATGTGAGAGCATTATTTATTATCCTAAGATTGTAGACTAATGGAAAAATATACAAAAAAAATTATTATAACTGACTAAGTGAATATCTATAACGTATTCTAAACCTTTAATCGCCCTTCTATCGATATACATTGTTTCCAAAACGACACGCAGCATAACTTGAACATTCTTTTACATTATTTCTTATCTTTTAAATCACCTTAATAAGTCAATCTGTAGTGAAAAACGGGACGAATTGACGATAAGTTATTTTAAACGTTTTCTATCAGTAAACGAGCGTCGTGTTTGTAATCAAAAATCGTACTTTTTGATTTAAATGCTCACCAATCAATATTTTTAAGATCCAGCCCGCATTTCATGAGGTATAGGCATGTAGATTGAAAGTATTTTTTATTTTTTTTTTTTTTTTGTAAGATACAAAATTCAAACCGTTACACGTTACGATGTCGCCTTTTTTTAACATTTTGCATATATAAATATATGCAAAGAAATATATTTTTTTTAAACGTACGCTTAATAACCTTATTTTTAAAGTTTTTATCGTGGTTTCCTCCCTGAAAATTAAGATATTAGAATTTAATTCACTTTACACACTGTATTGCAAAGTAAATGCAAGAAAGCAAGTTCGACCTGCCTATGTAGGTTACAAGGAGCTAATGTATCAAAATTTTGAGGATTAGAGCGGTAGATTTGGTTTTGTTTTACAAAAGATCATTCATCGAAAGAATTAATTTTAAGGCTAAATCAAATTGAGAAATCAAAGGAATTTTAAATAAATATCACATATACATAACCTTAAAAAAAAACGTCATAAATCTATCAAACAGCTTTTTCGAAAGGTGTTGTTCGTATCCAAGATCTTCAAGATATTTCTCTCAAATTCCGGATTTTGATATTTGATATGATGCAAAAAAAATTGTTCACGATTGCATTTAAAAATCTTCGATTCCTTTTACAACAGTTTTAGATCATCTACAAATTTAATGTTTAACAATTAAATAAGCGTTTAATTAGATACAATTGAGAATAATATAATCAAGGCGAGCATATGTAAGATAATTAAGTTGAAATTAGTTTCCCGTTTACGTTTAATTGAGAGTACATATTTGTTTTCCAAATGATTTTTTATATATATTATACTTATATAGAAAGATCTTAGAAGTAAATATAAATACTTTAATACGTTTATATAGAAATCTATTACAAATAACAATAGAAAATGTATATTTTATATTATAATAATCACAAGCATATATAGTTTTTAAAATGCATGATTTCATTCTGACAAGCTGGATAATTCATTTATCCTCTACTGTAACTATTATTGCTAAGTATAAAAGTTTCTTTACTTCTTATATAAACAAATTTTATTGCAATATTAATATATGTACGAATTTTCATGAAAAGCTTACAGATCCATATTGTTTTGTATCTTTTAATATGGATGGGTAGTAATATTGAAATATATATGTTTCATTTCATATATATACTTATAATGCAATAGTTATTTATTATGGATTATGAAGGGGTTCAATAAACGTAAATTCTAAAAATTTTAATAAATAATCACGTACATGGTAATTTAAAATTTATTTTCTGGATAAACATAGCATGCCCGTGTGTGTGTGTTTTAGAGTGTTTATTCAAATGTGCTCATGTATGTGTGTCATATAAAGTAATTGTAAAACTAATTTCATAGTAATATCCTCTTTTCAAAGTGAATTTTAGTTAAATCTTTCTAGCATTTACCTTTTATACGACATTTAATAGGAAACGTATGACATTAGAAAGAAACACTACCACCGGTTTATATATATATATATATATATATATGTTATATGCGTAAATAAATTTACTATACATGCCTATAAGGGGATTCATTTGCATTTGTGTGAATGTAAAATTTAATATAGAAAATGTCTACTCCTGTGTAGGTACACACATGCATACGAAACTAAATAACTAAATACGTAGGCTTAAGTTTGTTTGTAAACGTTTGTGAAGTATACAGTTAAATTATCACAATCGTTATTTCTTGTTGTTATTGTGTGCATAAAACTTAAAATATTAGGTAAATGCTAATGACTAGTTTCTCTGTGTTCATCTATATGTGTCTTCTTGCGGTCTCTTTCATTCTTTTGCAATGCTTATCGACTGAATAATTGCTTTATTAAGATTCACACCCCACTGCACAATCCAACATGTTTGCATAAGTATATATATATGAATATATACGTATATATATTTATATACATTATATACATATATATATATACATATATATGTATATATATATATATATATATATTTATGCATAAGGAAAGTCCAACAATAGCACACTTACAGGTACATTGAACATTGTGAGTCGTTTCATATTGTTTGTGCGTAGGTGTGACTGTGTGTGGTCATCTAATGAATATATATTTGCTTGTTTTTTGTGGTTCATTTGTGCACACATTGTATGATACTATTGTATTGTAAGCAATTTAAACAATGTTCACACACATGTATGTGTATATGTTTATGTGGTAAGTATGCTTTCATAATGTCATACATTCAAAAAGAGTTTATTAATATTACTCGTACATATATATATATATATATGCACAGGTAAACAATAGCATAGGTACTCTATACAATATACTTACAAGTGAAAATACGATGCAGTTTCTGTTAATGTTAAGTAAAATTTATGAAAATTCTACTTCGTCCGAGTGTTTATTGTAATTACCACATGTGTTTGAGTGTACAATATCTGCTCGTGAATTGTAATTATTGGACATTAGCAAATATTGTTCGTGTGTGGATATTATCTTAAATATACGGCCTATATTGTAATAATACAATTTCATATAAAACAATAATAACAAAAACAATATTATATTCATCCGTAAGAGAATGAATGCTTAGAATGAGATACAATTTGTTTTCAAATATTTTCCCAAAACTATTTGTTATGTTGTGTTAATTGCCGATGACATTTTATTGGACATTATGGTGATATATAAGAAATGAAAATGAAAGTTGAAATCTCTTGTTGTCGAAACAATAAGTTATGAACTAAATACACATACATATATACATAACTTTATAGAAATTTAGGATTAAAAGCTAATGTAAGTTTTAAATTGAAATATAGTATTTGAGATTAAATGGTAAATAAAAAAAATAAATAAAATTAAATATATATAGATAAGGTCTTGTGTGCGAATCTTTAATATCCATGTATTTAGTAAATTAAATTTTTCATTATTTATAAGCGTATCATTAATGTCATATAGGATCATTCGTTGTTTAATATTTTTTTAAAGGCAATTTTATTTGAATTGTACACACTTATACTTGTAGGCATATTCTTAGCTAAATATAATATACTTACACCTTAACACTTGATCGTGATTATCAATCAAGAACATGTTTTTTATTCCAATTTATTTTCTTTCTTTGCATCTCTTTGATCTTAAACATATTGACAAAAGACGATGAATTTAAAAACGAACGAAATTAATAGCTTACGTTCATGCATTTAAAAAATATCAAATCTACTTCTATCTATCCATCTTGAATAGAACAAGTATTGGTTTTCATATTTAAAAAAGAGCATGTATGGAGCAAATATCTAATAATTGTCAGGCTGTTTAGCTTAATGAAAACTTTATACGTGATATGGGATTTGATCTTTGTCTCATAGCAAGCATATGCCTCTAGCACTGAATTTCGATGAAAGAGTCCTTACGCAGGTTGATTTTTCTTGTACTTAGTATTTCATATGCTTTGATTTTGGATTACTAAACGTATAGAAATAATCTCGAAATCCATGGAGTAAAATTGTAATATGACTCTCGTTTTTTGGCTTTAAAAGCAAATCCAGAAGGCTGCATTGGCCGACAAAGGCTTAATTGGATTCAATACTTGCTTTTTTTTCTTATTAATTCAAGTTGGAGGAGTAATTTATGTTAATTCCAACTTTACATTCAAAAACGAACAAATATGTATATGAGATTAATGTGATAATAATTAAAAAAAAAAAAAAGAATATTGCATTCAATTAAATTTTTATCGCCAGCACTGTTTTTATGCGATTTTTTCTTGCCTCAGTTAGTCGCCATTAAAATTTGTCAGCCTGGTCTATCAGTGATGATGAGGCACTGACGCAGAAAGGACACATTAGTAAATCGATATTGGCGGTAACAGCTATCGATGCGTTAGTTACACAATTTACCTGCAACGAAAATAAGTTAATCAGGAAAAATGCTGATGAATTTAATTTAAGCCGACAGTAAATATATGAACATATCATTGGATGTATCTATACACCAATTAATCTGTTTTTAGGTGGTTAAGACTTTTGGTTTATCAGTCAAGTAAATATGAATTTTAATTACGCTATTAAACTGGAGATTAGGACTGGATTAGACAATGGGACTGAGAACTAAACTGCTCTGAGAATAGTTCTGTCGAATTTAATGCCATAGACTAACGAAAAATTGCTTCTAATTTAAACGTTCAGATAAATGTTTTATGAGAACATATACTGTACTATATCGTATGTCTCATATTATAACAAAAATTTTAAAAGTTCTTCTATATTCAGCTTAACAGTTTATGCATTTTGTTAATTCTTTACTAAAACTGATCTATTTTGTGTGCCGATTTTTTTTATAGTAAAATTTTTTAAATAAAATAAAATATGTTTTATTTGTTGATGTGTTCTTTTGCTAATCCCATAGATTAAAACTAAAAAAATTTTAAAATTCTTTTTAATTTGAAAAATATAAATTGTACTCGATTCGAATTTGAAACTAATAATATTTTCATATAGTTTTTTAAAGTAGTGTATGGTTATGCTCAATTACTCCCAAGATAAATACTAATGAAGCTTCCTTGTATGAGTTTTCTTTTCTTCTTTTCTGTTTTGTTTCTGTTTGTTATTGTTCTAGCGGTAGAGTTAATTTAAACCATTAGCAATTTTATGTCAATCATGATCGAAATCAAATTAAAGAAAAATCTGTATACAAAATATATTATATTTGATGTTTTTTTTTTAGAAAATTTTATAGAATCTTCCTTATAAAACGTGTGTGTATAAGTTGATTACTTTGAGCGCCTGCCAAAAATAAATAACAACCTACCGTTCACATGAAAGTGGCAAACATATCTATGTTTCTCGCTGATGATTTTGTATATTTTGATGGCAATCTAAGGCATCAACAACGGCAGCTGGCACATATGTTACACTATAAAAAACGAAACGTATATTAAATTTATATATGCTCGTGCATATATAGTATGACATAAAATGTTCATACATTTCCTTATATGAATCTATTTGTTATGATACTCGCTGATTGTTTCCAGTAAGAGTTCTTTACTGTTATTGGAGAATATATGCTAAGAAAAAAACGGGCATTTTTCCTTTTCTTTTTTTTGTTTTATTTCTTTGTGTATTTTTTTTTTTTATTTTTTTTAATATTGCCAATGCAGACACAGAAAGTAACGAACGGATGGTTATGCGGATGTTTATAAACACTTTAAATGTGAAACACATTCAAATTCATCGTTAGATCACTTAAGATTTTCTTGTCGTACCAAACCGTCGTTGTTGTTAAACTAACGAAGACAAAGACATTGTTATCGTTTGAGTGTTTAAGTGTCATTTTAAAATCTGTCTTTAGTGTTACTCTTAATTTGCTTTAAATATCATTTACTAACAATGGCCAAAATGTTTACTTTTTTATACAATTTCTCCTTAAATCCATTACTTTATTTTTTTTTTTTTACTCTTAAAGCTAAAGATGTTTGTGTTTCAAAACCATTCTGTCAGCTAAGCATTGTATTCGTTTAAGTTAAGTTAAGGAATCTACTGCAAGATAAGTTTCAGATTTATTTACAAGAGAAAAGAAAAATATAGAAACGGGGAGAAAGGCTTAAGAGAGGCGTGACACAGACACTTGAAATATCATTACCTTCGCAGATGAATTCATTTATTTCAATATTCGCCTTTGCGTTTAGTATGAACTGGTAAGGAAAGCCATCGAATAAAAGTTTATGATTTTGTTTTTTTTTGTGGTGGTAACATTATGAAAAGTTTTAAGTAAATTTATACAAAGGTAAACATGTGTGTACGATGTGTTAAACAAAGAAAAGCTCAACTTTTCTCACTAAGCCCTTTAACAAATTTTGAGTTTCCCATTCAGTTTTCTTTAACCCTTTGCATTTTATACAACTGGTGGAAAATAAGGTTTTATACGAGTTTACATAACCTAATAAGGTTGTCTGATCATAAAAACTTTTCATTTGAAAAAATAAAAAAAAACCTGAAATACCAAATATTGTACGATATTTGGATAAATATATTTTTAGTTTTTTGTTCTTTTTGTTATTTTTAATTTTAATTAAACAAATAAGAAAACTATTGTATTATATGTATGAGTACAAATATTAAGTCGCCACGAGTGGAAATATAGAAATTGAGACTTTTAGTTTCAGGTTTAAGTAGATCAGATAGTAGGTCAGTTGAAGTGGAGGAATTTTTAAAATTTGTACGGATAAAAGTAACACCCCCCAAAAAGGATCTAAGATAGATTTTAATATATCGATATATTCAGAACTATTCTCTGAATCGATTTAAATTTATCTGCCTGTCTATCCACGTATTTTGGTGTTCAATAGACAGATCGTACTTTTTAAGATGTTTTGACAAATTCTGGTCCAAAGATATGTTTTGGCCTAAGGACCAATATCGCGGAAAATGGACCATTTTTACGACCATTGTTGGTAGAACGTCCCATTTTAAAAACGTCATTCATTCTACGTACTTATGACTTATGATTTATGACTTATGATCGGTCATAAAGCAGAACACTTCTGTTCGAATCAACAAAGTTAATAAAACCAGTTAGAAGCTTAATGGTAAAGTTGAAAATAATTTGGTTTAATTTTAAGGTCGTTACTAAAATTCAAAGCATTATAATTTGGTAAACCCGACTCTTAAATTCACTATATTAAGTTGCCTAATGCAACTCTTCATATAATTTCGCGAAAATATACTGCACATTTTACTTTCTTTCCACATAAAGGTATGCCTTCTATGGAATTCCCGATAAGAAAGGAGTCCTCAAGCCTGAATTGACTGAATTTAATTTTCTTACTAATTAATAATATTATTCTTCACCTATTTCTATCATAGAAAACTTCAAGTAAAACTTTATTGCCATATAAAAGCTTACTTCTTACTTACTTACTTCTTTTATCGTCGATAATCAAATAGCTAAGTCGAAATTTGAGAAAGATAAGAGAGGAATACAGAAGAACTTCACCTCCAGTACTATTTAATGTGATTGTCTGGAAATTACTATGGAAGACCTTTAAGCTTCGAGTTTCAGTCTTCCACGCAGTTTCGAGAGAAGCTAGCATGGAAGTACAGTTAAAGAAGGTGCATCCCAAAAATGAAAATCTTAATATTTTGATAGATAAGCTCAGAGAAAATGTTCGATATTCTGAGTTATTCATGCAAAGAGTTAAAGACCATTTTAAGAATTTTATTATTCACACTCAATGTCTATTCAATGTTAAATATTCCAGGAACTAAAAAGATCATACAATTTAGGTTTCTTTTTTATCATTAGATTTTATACATCGCTTCGATTATCTTTAAAAAAATAAATCGAGAGATCTATTATTTCGTTATCAAAGAATACAAAGCCCATGTCTGGTACACTAATATCTTTGATCTGTCAAGTTCAACTATTACTGATGTCTTATGCTTAAGTTTCTATATCGAAGAGATAATTTTATCAATATAATATTATCATCAAAATTGTTGAATTATTTAATAAATGTTTAAGAAAAATATAACTGATACGAATATGCAAAAAAATCGAATAATTTTTACTGAATTCAATTATGAAGTTATGATATAGAAATTAATGAATAGATTTCCAATTGTTTGAAAATATTTTTCAAAGATTTTCAATACAATTTAGTGTAATATTTTAACGATATTTAGTTGATAAATAAAAATGACCATTTTTTAAGGGTTAAACAATTTTTTATATTTTTTACACTTTTTCATAAATATTATTTTATTCATTTTACTTAAGCAACATATAAATCAAACATTTAGGCTTAATATTATTTTCAATTTATTAAAAGAGTAGTAAAGCTGTTTTGTTTTTTTAATTAATCGAAGTTTTCCCAAAGAGATTTTTAATAAAAGTATTTTTTTTTTAATATAAATTTTTCTTTTTGTATGGAAGTTTTATACTTTATGGATTTTAATATATAAAATAGTGATGTGAAGATTTTTAAATACATCAGTTTAAATACACATACATATATATATATATATACAAATTTATAATTTTTTTTATGAAAACTAAAAACTAAGTATTTTGTACATAAAATATGGTTTAAGGTACTAAATAGAAACTAAAAACGAAAAAGAAAAAAAAAAGTAAAATTATTTTACATACAAATGATTTGTTTATTTATACGGAAATACATATATGAGATTGTTGTTGTTTATTGAACATGCAGAACTAAAAGGCATTACAAATTGTAGATACAAACATACATAAATACTTAAAAATTAATATTTGGATTTTTTTTTTCATTTTCTATATATATACATACTTTGATGTGTGTGCTGAAATAATCACAAGTAAATATTGCTGCTAGTTCCGTATATTCTCTCGTTCTAATACAATTATATTTATATATATATATATTTATATATATATATTTATATATATATATTTATATATATATATAAATATATGTATATATATAAATATATGTATATATATAAATATATGTATATATATAAATATACATACATATATGTACACACACATATTATAAAAAAAGATTAAAACAACAACAACAACTTAAGATATTACAAACAAATAATAACAAATGTTTTCAATAATATTTTTTTTCTGGTTTTTTTTTTCTTAAATTCATAAATTTAAAAAAAAATTTAATCAGTTGCAAATTGAAAACAACAAATTGGAAGAATTTGAATAAATAAAAAATAATTTTTGTCCTAAGGTAAGTGGGAGATAATTCCATTTTTTGTGAAATTCGACAGTATGCTATCGAGAAATTGCAAGCAGGCCTACAAGAGTTCTATCCATATAAATATTCTGAGTCATTCTTTTACGTTCTTTGGCAATAATATTAACGATGATACATAAAGAAGGAAGAGAATTTGATTAAGTGAAAGCTGTTTTGGTCTTAAGATTACGTAGAGGTACTGCTTGCCTAAACTTCATCCCATTTTTTTTTTGTTTTATTTTGTAGGACCAATAAAAAATCTAACCGTTTACATTTTAACATTATTGTTTCTATAAAAATTTCGGGAAAAAATAGGCCTACTAGCCTTATATATGCCAAGTCATGCTTCTACATTTTTTAGCAATTATTTCCATCAATCTTTGACACAATCGATTTCAATATAAACCCTTCGTAAAAATTAGCATGTTGGGTAAACTATAAAAGCAGATTCGATATTTGAAACATTTTCTTTAACTACTTTAGCAATTGTGTTAACCAAGTATTGGTAAAGGTAGAATTAATAGATAGAAAACTATTTGGGCTTTAGAGCAAATCGGGGGTATTCATTGGATCAACTTTAACGCGCTTATTTGCTTTCTTTTGTAAAACCTGGGAAAACCGTCATCACAAATCTGCAACGTTTTTAAAAGCTTTAATATTCCGGACAATGTGTCTTCACTTTCTTCAGTGTTGTTTCAATATTGAATTGAATAACCGGTATACCTATCGTTAAGAGAGTTGGCTAATTCTTCTTTCCACTTTTCAATCCAAGAAAATAAATAAAAGAACACAACTACATCTTCAGATGCCATTTAATTGAAACGTTGCTAATCGCAAATCTAGAATGATCCCATAATTATGGACTTTCTTCATACCAATTGGAAGTACTCGATATATTTTTACGCTCTTCGTACATTTACTAGGGGCAATTCGCACGAGATATTTTTTTAGTTAAGAAACGAAAAAGTATGTTTCCATAGCCAGGTAATAAGTACAACCCGCAAATGGGGGGAAAAATAAAGTTAATATATTTTACTGCGATTAAGGGAGCAAAGATCGTTTCCATTTGTTTCAAAGACTTAAAATACTATCTGTGATGTCAACGGGTAGCTAAAGCGGTACAGTTGATGATATAACAGATATTAGCCTCTTGGTGAATCTGTTTTTTTGCTGATCAAATTCATTCTTCTCATCTTTATTGCTGAGTAATCTTCACTATGGCCAAAGTGTGGTTATGTCGACGCCTTCTCAGTAATTAATTATTATTCATTACTTAACTGACTGTCCGATACATGGTAAAACGATTCTCATCCTTGACATCCCTTGCTTCTGATGCTGATGCAATTTGACTAAAAAAATTTATTTTTTTTTTAATATAAATTACATAAGACTTAATACTTTCGAGGCATTTGTTTTATCTGTAAGAAAAAAAAAGTTCAACTAATTTTTAAATCTATTTGGGCTATGATAGGTTGACCAAAATCGTAATAGTAAGGGTTCTTCTTCTTCCTTTTCATTACTTTCCACAGTATTAGTCTTGGGTTGGCTTTCTGTTTGCTTATTGGTGGACTTATCAACAAACCAAGGTATAGGTGGCCACCAATACGGTTCATAAATATTATTATCATTCTCAGTTGTTGCTGTTGTTGTTGCGGTTGTTGTTGTTAATGTTGGCCTAGCGGTATTAATAAATGTTTTAAATGTTTTTGTTCTAATTATTTTACTATTTCTATGACTTCGATCTTCATTAATTTTTACGGTGGGAGTAGATAAAGATGAGGGGTCCGTAGACGTATAATCAGTTCCTAAATCTGAAACTTGAGTAATACCTTCACTTTCTATTCTCTGTGGATTGCTCGAAAAGACCAGCTCTTTAAAATTTTTCGGAGTTTCTACGCTTGAAGGTGCTTTAATGTCTTGCCATTCTGGTGCTGTTGTAGTTGTCGATATGGAGTTTTTTATTATCTTTGTTTGTTTTCGTTTACTGGAATCCTTCACAATTGTTGACGATGTCGATGAAAATAATGTAATTTTGTCCCAAGTCGTTATTGCTGCTGTAGATGTTGCTGCTGCTGCTGTTGTTGTTGTTGTTGTTGTTGTTGTTAATGATGATGTTTTGTTTTGCTCAGTCAGCGTAAAGTTTTGCTGTTGCTGGTTGCCCTTCACTAATTCATTAACTAAATGTAGTTCTTTAGTCAGATCAATTTCACTTGTCGTTCGCAAAGTCGAAGTCACGGCATTCATTGGTATTGTTGTTGCTGTAATTGTCTCATCGCTGCTACTGTTGCTGCCTTGTTTCGAAGTCATCTTTGTAGTGAGTGTTGTTTTCAGGTCTTGTTTGGGTAAGTTTTCATAGTAAAACCGGTCATTATTGTTTTCATTGCGAATTGTAAGTAACGGTGTCACTGTTTCTGCTGATGATGTCTCGGTCTCTGTCGCGGTCTCTGCTGTTATTAAATCTTCCATTGTTGTGGTATCTGTGGTTGTTTGGGCCGGCATTAACTCAACCGGTTCTACTTTCGATTTCTTTACAACATTATACGGATCTTTCAGCTGTCCAGGCATAAATTCTTTGTTATCCACTTTCGGTGTAGTAGTGATTATATCCACAGAACTGGATTCAAAATTTGTTGTTTTTATGCTAACGCTGCGTATACAATCGGCTTTTTTCCTATACTTGCCACCAATATCTGCATCATTTTCAACTAATATTGAAGGTAGAGTGGTTATCTCCTCTACATCAAAATTTAAAGAAAAACCATCTTTACTAACTTGCACTTGTTCAGTCGTTAGAGATGAATTGAACGTATTCTCAGCGTTTGCAGTGATACTTGAGTGACTTTCGCTAGAAATTTGAGCATTGTTTAGAAGAGGCATAAAAGCTTCTTTTTTCAACATTTCTACGATATCGATTTGTGTGATATCATCGTAGACTATATCATCGTTTTGCTGATTATACTCATCATGGGTTTTTCGTGGTGGCAATGTCTCATCTTCTGTTTTCATATTTGAAGTAATTAAATGCATAAAACTATCATCATTAATTATTGTTTTATTAAAGGGCTTCTGTAATTCGAGGTTTTCTGTTGGTAAGGCTAAGCTATCGGTATTAAGTGGCGTTGAGCTGAACGGTACAATTAAAGAAGTTTGTATTTCTGATAGATTGCTGGCCTCATTGCGTGAATCAATTTCCGCTTTTAAGGTACTTTGATTTCGTAAATTATCTGTTGTACTAATAAACTGATCATCGATTGTTGTGCTAGCGACAGCCTCGTTGGACAAATTCAAATAATCATCATTTATATCATAATCGGTAGGAAATTTACTTTGAAAAATATTAAATTTTAAAGGTTCATCTTGTTTAGTAAGCTTTTGCTCAATCGTATCCGTTGTCGGTTTGTCCAAGT
This sequence comes from Glossina brevipalpis, assembly GCA_000671755.1. Classification (NCBI taxonomy): domain Eukaryota; kingdom Metazoa; phylum Arthropoda; class Insecta; order Diptera; family Glossinidae; genus Glossina; species Glossina brevipalpis. Next base: position 930,446 of record KK351048.1, on the reverse strand, counting down.
CTTGTTTGCTGCTAATTAATCTTTGCGATGTAGATGGTGCTCCTTCATCTTCATCAGTCAAATCATAATCAAATTCCACTGTCTCTCCGGTATCTCCTACGACCAAAATTAAAACGCTCGGATCAATTAAAATAGCATTCGAACCATTGATGATTGGTATACATTTTGTATCGATTTTGTGATGACCTTGCTGGCATGGTTTCCTTTGCGGCAACGAGAATATGGATTTCGGTGTCACTTTACGAGATTTGATTTGGTTTTTCTGTTCGGGCGGCAGCATTAACCAGGCCTGCCATGCTAAATTTTCTGCCGTACTTTCAATCGGTTTCGATGTTATAGGCAATGCCACACTCAGAATTTTCGCTTGCTCTTTAGTGGCTATATCAAGTGTCATTAACACTTGCATAGCCATCAGCAGACGTGCAATTAATTTTGTGGGTGTACTTAACATCGTAACTGATCAGCGACTAGGTTTGTTTATTTGTTATTGTTGTTCCTTATAATATAAATGCTTGTATGTTTGTATGTTCGTTATAGTGCTTTACGTGTTTATGCGATTAGGCGTACTATAATGCTGCACCGTAATACGATATTATTGTGTGGTTAGTTATTAATGCTTCGAGAGAATATATCGTTGTCGGTGCTATGGCCGATGGCTCCTCTTTTCGTTATTCGCCTCAAAATAGAAGTTCTACAGGCCTTTAAATGTATGGTCGATGTTGCTGGTGATGTGTTTTATGAAGAAAAATATCAGGAATTATTTAGTGCATGAAACTGTAAATAAAGAAAAAGAGATAAAAGAATGTAAGTAAAAAAAAAAGAAAAACAAAAAAACGAATGAAAAAGAAATTAAAAGTTTTTGTGCTGCTCTTATTTAAGAAATAAAAACACGCTAACACATATGAGTTACTTGTTCTCTCAAAGTGGACTAAATTTATTTATCTTGGAACCGTTTCCCTTTTTTATACCCATCATCAAAGGTGAAGGGTTATTTGGTATGTAACTATCAAAGGGAAACTTCGGAGACCCCGCAAAGTATATATATGCTTGATCAGCATCAAATTTAGAATCGATTTAAGCACGTCCGTCTGTCCATCTGTCTGTGTAATGTCTGTGGTAAACATTCTGCTGCCTGCAAGCACGAGGATATCGGCTTCAAATTTGGCAGAAACATTGGAAATTCTTCCACTGCCACAATTTAGTTTTCCCCGTTTTTTTAAGATAAAGGTGGTGGGTATAAAAGATTCGGCACAGCCGAATATAATTTTCTTACTTGTTAATTTATAAAATGTTATATTATAAATTATACGAAGGATTCTCAAGAAAATAAAGACTATTTCTCATGCGATACTGTCACTGAAGTATTAATTAAAAGGTTATTTTAAACGGGGACGTTTGCACCTTATAGACGTACAGAAAGTATTAAAATCGTTGCAGTAACTTGCAGTAAAGGAGCTTGTGTTTATTAATAAAATCATATCACGCATCCGTGCTAGAAGTTTCGATATTCGTAATAAATTTCATAGAAGATTATTTTATTTCATTACTTTGACTCTGGAAAGAAAAAAGGTTTCACGTTAGGAGGCGACATGATTTCGATTAATTTATTTAATACGTAGCATACTCCTTAAAACAAACCTTCGGCATACATCACCTCGAAATAATGTTTTGTTGCAAAAGTTTAAATTGTTATAGGAATCGGATGGGAGGGAAGGATGAATGTTCCTTCAGTTGCTAGAACAGCTTTCGAAGCCAGATAACATTCATCTTTTCGTTAATCTTTTACATATGTTAAGATTTTTCCAATTACTTATAAGCGAACCACGCCTAATTTATAACTTCTTAACTTCCTAACTATCAAGCTTTAACATCCAAAAATCAACCAAATGAACCGGTGTACTTTACTATCTAGATTCAGAGTTTAAGACTGTTTAAAAATGTTAAATGCACTCTGTGTATTTTGGGTCTTACAACAAATCAGGAATATATCCATCTTTCGACGGAGGGGATACAAATTATTGTGTCGACTAATCTGTGCAGCGACGACAATAAAAAAAAAGGTATGCGATCAAAATGGGTAAAATTTCCAAAATTGGACGCCACACTTTGTGGACCGGAAAGCTGCATATCTACTGGACTGGAAAAGTCTTGTTCTATCGTCTATTGAAGCGATTGAGTCCGGTTGAGTTTGAGAATTAAAAAAAAATTAGTCAGAATTTTCAACCGATAGGTAACAGATATCGTGCCTTTGAAATCAACATAAGCTTTCTTATAAAATGATAGAACCTCTTTTGAAATAGTAGAACTTTTCCGTTAGATTCTATTCATTTGGTATAAATGATGACGTCATTGCGAAAAAATGAAGCGAATTTCGAGAACTTTTTGAAGGTGTTGAATTGATAATATCACTTTTAAAAGAAACTATGTACATGAATAATGTATAATTTTATCCCGGAAATTATTGACCGCTGTGTTAGTACGCATGAAAAGAGGAAAAGAAAAATGGAATTATTAATTTAATTTTAGAAAGAAAACTTAGATCACTTTTGAAATGAACGGCCTTTGTATGCATCGAAGTACGACCCTTTCTGATTTTCTTCTAAATTAACTTTTAATATCAGGGATCATGATTTCATTTTTGCTTATTTAATAAACACCAATATTAGCCATTGCTCTTCTAAATTTCCTATAAAGTAACGTAGCCCGAAACTATAGCCTAATAAGCTATTCTGAAGGGATTTGAGGAAGAAAGTCACTTCTAGCAGCCACTAAAGAAATGAATGAACGAGAATGAATGAAAAGAAAACTTTTAATAGATAATTGTTAAGAATTTTTCATTTCTTACTTTTAAAAACTTCTTTTAAACATATTGTGTATCAACTTTTTTTTCAGAAAAGCGTACACTTGTGTCTTTTAAGCCGTTTCCAAAACATGCCTATTGTTATTGTATCGTCACTTTATTGCAATAAAAAGAAAAAAAGGATCAATTCTGACTTTTCAATACTCTTTAAATTAGCAAACCATTATTCGACATTGCTTGACATTGCTACGCAACAACTAAGAATTTAAATTAGAATTTATTTTAAATATTTTTTAGTAACGCATACGCACAGTGCGCTGCATGTCAATCAAATAAGTTCAGTGAGGTTAAGTTTTGCTAAGTTTTTATATTTATTTTATCATAGGGGTATAAAATCCGAAATTATAGAGTTTGTTTCGTTGGAGCAATTTTCTATGTCCTTTAAAGACAGTATTCACAGCTTTATTTAATAATTTTATTTTCTTATTTTTATCATGAGATTATCTAATCGATCAGCGTCCTCTTGGAGCATAAAATTAAACGCATTAGTACAATGGGAGTTAGGGAACATATCTCTCAACAAGGAAAGGCTTTTGTTTGCTTTCGAGCAAATATGTAAAAATCACTGAATGATTGATGAAAACAAAAGATTTTAGTTTCAATGCGATTATAAGCCGCATAGATACCCGGAATAGCAGTATTTTTCAATTTAAATGTTTTTTTTTCTAAGGGTCGAATATCGAATAATTTTAGAAATTATAAGTGATACGAATAATTTAGTATGACACTATATTTTGATATATAATTATATATATATATATATATATATATATATATAAAGAAGAAGCAAAGAAGTCTTCCAGTTATCGTATTACCTTATATTTATAGTTACACTCTCGTCGTTTTTACAAACAGCGTAAATAAACAAAAGAGAATAAAAAAAGCATAACGAAAGGTAATTAAACGTAGAAAACTTACAGTTGTTTATTTATAGAATCATGTAACTGTAGTTTTATTATTTTTGTGAAAAACATGCAAGAGGATGAACAAGGTTACATATCGCATAACGAAACATGTACATGTATGTGTATATACATATTCTCGAAAGTACATATATATATATATATATATATATATATATATGAATATATATGAATATGACTAGTACTCTCTTAAGGGTAAATATCTTGAGTTTCACATTTAAATAAATCTTGTTTACCTTATGACAAGATATACACAACAACAAATTTTAAGCACTAAATAAATTAACATTTTTCTTCATCTTAATGAGGGCACTCTACAAGCGTGTATAATGCGCGGCTTAGTATGTTTGCAGGATGAAACTCATTGACCGATAAACAATAATTATCAAAGTAATTTTGAAACACTTCCTTACATTTTTGATTGCGAACTTGATTTGCTTTATATTGTTTAATATTTAGATTTCTAATCTAATTAATTTGATCCAACTTTGATATGTAAAGGTTTTTTGGTTCTTTTGCTCAAATTTTGGGATAGTAACATGTAATCCTTTACCTTTATTGATTCTGCTGTGTATTTAACTCAGCAGAATTTTTGCTTATTCGCAATTTATTTTTTAAGTGTAACTGGTTTCATATTAATTTGAAAAAATTTTTAAAAAAATTCAATGGTATCTTTCTTGAAAACACAACCTTTTTTCGTTGAATTCAGCAGATATTTCCACTTATTCTAAGGATATCACGTTTTGTTTATAGTAAGCTTTAATAGTAGTTTAAGTAGTTTACATATATAAATACAATCTATAACTAATGTTCTTATGATTATTGATTCTTTTATACCCACTACCCAAGGTGAAGGGTACATTTCATTTTATAATTTGATTGGTAACTACCGGAAGGAAAATTCGGAGACCCGACAAAGTGTATATATATTTTTGATCAGCATCAAATTTAGAATCTATTTAAGCATGCCCGCCTGTCCGTCTGTGTAATGTCTGTAATAAACATTCTCGTGGTGGCAAAAATGAAGGTATCGGTTTTAAATTTGGCAAAAACATTGGAATTTTTCACATTGCTACGCCCATCTATCTTTCATCCTTTTTTAAGAGAAAAGTGGTGGGTATAAAAGATTCGGCATAGCCGAATATAACTTTCTTACTTCAACTTAGCAGAATTCGCTTTTATTCTCACCTACTTAAGGCATTAACGAAAAACCTCAGAAACTTGTTTTTTCCTGTGCCCAAATCAATTTTAGTTTCCACTTATTTTTACTGGGTTATGGGTGAAGAACTTTTTTTGAAATTGTAACTGCATTCAATTGATTGAATATAACTAATGACTTTCGTCTTCTCAAATTTAATGTTCATCACATTCCTTTTGAAAGAAAATTAAAAGCCGTAAGGCACATAGGAGGAAATTATGCTTTTTATAAGAACGTTTTCCATATGCTAAAGCATATGTATGCTCTGAATAAATGCCATGAACAAATGCTTTTTAGATATTCCCCTTTCTGTTTTTTTCAAAGATATCATAATTCATATCTTAAACTTAACGCATATAATCGAAATTCATTGTTTATATAAAAATTCACTTAAGTAAATTACACATATTTTTGTTACTTAACATTTCTTAGTGATATTGTAAATATTTTTATAACCATCACTCTGACACAATAGAATGTTAGCTTGCGTTTTCCAGCTTAAAGTATGCAAAGGGTAAAATTCTTATTCGTCCTTCGCCCTTTTACCATTTGGTACCGGAATTCGCACAATACAATAACTAGCACAATAAGCTAAAATGTGGCAAATATATTACAAGCTCTCTTTTAAGCGTAGAAACCATTCTAACAGCTTAAAGAAGCTTTTTTTGACAAGGTTTTTGTTGAGATTTAGGGAAAGATTGTGGAACCTTGAAGAAAATTGTTAAGCATCTATCTAAAAAAATGTATCTTGCAAGATATTACATTAAAAAAAAAAAAAGGCAACACCCAAGCCATTCATACGAGGCATCTTTAATTTAAGGCAAAAAAGAAAATTTAGCAAAAAAAAAAATTTTAATTTACAACCATATAAAATAATCTATTGTTAATAAAAAAATAACAAAAATATATTTAATTTAAAAATATATGGATTAAAATTGTTGCAGTTATATTGCTTGCCGTCTCGAAAAATGGTGTTTCGAGAGGAACATATTTGAAATTTTACGTACCAGCAACACGACTATCAAACTGTCATCGGAAAACCAAATCTTTATCTATCATTCTTGATAATTAAAAGAAATCATTTATGCAAATAAAAAAAAAAATGGATTTTCCGAAAATTTTTAAATGGTTTCTGCATTAAGAAAATCACATAATTCACTTACAAACTACAAAAACTACAAAGAAACTAAAAAAAAAAAAAAATAGTACAATCAATATAAGCACGAATATATATATATATAAGTTTATATATGTATGTTAATAAAGCAGAACTTGATTTACAATTTGCTGAAAATATTTATGAGAATTATTTTAAAATTTATTCCAGAAATGATCACATATTAAGAGGATTAGGAGAAAATTCTGCAATACATATCCAAGATTCGATTTTATTTGTATTTTCTAATTCACTTAATGAATGAATTTTATATCTGTTTTATGTATGTTATGTAGCTCTTGTGTTAATCAAATGCTATTAATATTCATTTATGCTACTATCGTTCGTTTAATCTATTCGCACAATAAAATGAAAAATAATTATTGTTTTTCTTTTTACTTTATGGCCTCTGCTCTAAATATTAGAAAGCATTTGTTTTCTTAATTTTTATTACATTGATCTTAATTGTTCTGGTTTCGAGAATTAAAGAGAATTTCTTAACATATGCAAATAAATTTATGGAAAATTATGCTAACGATTTTCAAAAGTTTTCATTGAATTATCATTATTTAATCAAATAAATGCATATTGAACAAAATTAATTTTGATAAAATTGCATAAAAAAGTTTAATATACAATTAAGAATTTTTCATTAAATATTTCTTTAAAATTTTTAGAAGAATTTTTCTAAATCTCTTATAAAATTCTCCATAAAAAATTAAGATTAAGAAAATTGTGTATGAGAAACTTAAAGGAAATTTTCAATATTCAATTTGCTCGGCCCTTTCTATTTTCTTATCTTTTCTTTCTTTTCGTAAATTACTAATTGTATAAATGATTTGAAGTGAATAACGGACTTTCAATTGAATTTATGGAATAATGAAACTTTTAAATTTTTATATTAATGTGTATGTTTAATTCTATATTCTTCAATAAGAAACATTATCGGGGATCATTGTTATGTAAAATTGGCTCAGAATCTTAGATTGATGAAAACTATATACATATATATATATATATATATGTTACATATACTTAATGATGTTTGTTTCGCAGCTCTACAAAGTGGGCAAAGTCGAGCATTAAATATAATAAGCCACTTTGCCTAATCCAATTCTTCACTTATTTTTGTGATAAAATACCGAAAAATAACGGGCTACATTGGTTATTGTTGTATTGTAAAAATGGTTCAATCCAATGCATTTCCAATAGCGTTCGAAATTGATTCGAAACATCAAATGCTCTCGCGATAACTCAAAAGTTACGAATTTGAATACAAAATACATATACGAACTTTAAATGGACAGACGGACAGATATACAGATAAGCTTAAATAGCTTCAGAATATGATACTAAAAATCGTTTATTATAATAAAAATATTAATATGTATGAATACATATATTTTATATAGATTTTCATCAATTTATTGAGGAATACAGAAGGAGAAGTATGTGTACATGTGACATTATTAAAAAACTTCTTGTAAAGTTTTCACAATGTAACAATAAAATCAATTTAATTAAATGCAAGTCCTACTTAGATTTGCTGATTCTACCATATAAGGTATCTTCCTTACAAACTATCAGATAAGTAAACTGCACGTTGTTTCTGCTCTAAGTTCATAACATCTCCGTCTAAAATTTATTACGAATAACGTGAACGTAGCCTCTGCTCCTAGTTTTATTGAGAGTAGCCTTTCACTAAGCCCATTAGTTAGTGTGTTTACGAGTCATCCAAGATTAGCATCATAAAGCAAGTATTGATATTTTGCTTCCCTTAACGGTTTTAAAAGTCTTTTCATTTATTTTTATTCACAATTTTTTTGCTTTTAGAGAGCATAAGGCATTTTTGGGAAAAGTGATTAACACACAGGAAAGAGAGATGAACAATTAATTTTATCATCAGCATAAACTCAGCAGCTTTTCTATCAGTGCAAGAAAATTTAAATCATATTAATTATAAACACTTAAGCAAACGAACTAACAGTTTTGTCTAAATTGTCTCGCAATATTAAGCTAATGGAGAAATGTATTTAATACATTTTATAAATTTGCTTATTTTGTATTTTTGAATCTTAAAGCAAAAATTCGTTTATCATCATCTGTAGTTGTTGGTTGCTTTCATATTTCAATTTAAAGCTTTTTCTATAAATGCCCGTAAACTAAAAGTTGCTGGCTGGATACCTGCGAATGAGATATCCAAACCCAAAAGACAGTACTCTCGTTATACATTTAATTTTTTTTTCTTTTTTCATGAAATCAAGGAAATGTAGATTTTTCATTCAACTGACGCTAAAAGTTACATAGAAAATGATTTTCAAAGGCTTAAGTGACCAAAATACTATTTTTCTAAACAAAGATACATCAGAAAATAAATATAAAAAAAAGGAATGAAACGATAACTAAAAAATTCAGGTGCCATGCGAAACGGAATCGTTAAAAAAATTTGCAACAATTGACCTGCTATAGTTTAACATCTATGCGAAGTTTTACTGCATTCAGTTGCCACATCAGGAACAAACACCTTCGATAATAAATGATTGAAACGAAACAAAGAAAGGCCGGCCGCCAACAATGTAAACACAAGTATTCTCATGATAGATTGTAACGCAATGTTAAAGACTAGTGTTGTAAAAATGCTTTTAATTTGATATATCAAATATTTACACTAAAGGAAAATGTGCAAAAATTCATTTTCGTGATTTTAGAAAAAAAATTTCATTTTTAAATTTTTTCATAAAATTTATACTTTTTCCAGGAAAAAAGTATGAAAAGAATTCTTTAAAGAGCTGCACACAGAAATTCTATTTGCTTAAAAGCAAAAAAAAAAAAACAAAACAAAAAAATGAAAAGTTAAGCATACTAAGAACGTAAACGCGTGCCGAATTAACAAAAAAATTTTTACAGTAATAAAAAGCAAAAAAAGTGATTATATTCGGTTTGGACCGAATTGTTTTAATAGTCACACATCTAATCTAAGTACTGAGAACTAAATGTGAAATAAAGAGAAAATCGATCAGTATAACTTAAGTTATTTCGCTATCTCTATTCGATCATATTACAAATACTTGTTAGATCCAATTTATTAACCATTCTAGGTATTAGCTCTTTAAAATGACTATTCAAACCCCATTTCTCCAAGCTACCATATAGTAGAAAAATTGCAAAAAATTTTAATGGTTCTAAACCTATCAATCAAACTATTTGCATACAATGTTGCATCAAAAATTATTTTAAAAAAATGAATTTAGTACATAATTACTGCAAATTTGAATTTAATATCTATAATACGAGAGAGATTTTATGTCATTTATAATTTTAGATTTTTCAGAAGAGTTTACCTTTTATAGACAATTTTTTAGCGCCTTTTTATCATCTTCGGTTTATAGATGTAAAGTAGGAAAAGATATATAATATTTTTAGTTCAAACTTTCTATATTAAATCTGGCGAATTCGAAGTAGCAACTGACGAAAAAAAGATATGAATAAACGATAAAGAGACGTACTTAGTTAAATCTACTTACAATGTTTTCTTAGTCATGACTATATTTACATATACATACGTACATATATATACATACATATATATATTTTTTTAAATATATATATATATATATATATATATGTATATATGTGTGTGTTATATCTGGATGTTATAAACAGAATGACAAAAATAGTATATCAATCTTTTCGATAGCTGGTGTAAAAAAGAAATTCATTCATTATTATGTATGCGGTTTTTTTTATAAATACCCACAAACTAGTATGAATGCAAACACCAAACAGAATTTAAATGCAATAAACAACATTAATTAACAATAACAATAATGCCAATAACAACAGCATATAACAACAACAAAAATAACAACAACGAATATACGAAATTTTTCTAGCAATTTGAGAATACTTACTCCCAGAGGTTCAATAACTTTTTTAGTACACATAGGAAACATTTTTGCATTTTTATCAAAAGTTGATTAAATCGATGGTTCCCTTTATTCAGCACTAGATTATCTAATGTAGTAAATAAAAATTATTGATGCATATGGAGTTACCTGTAACTTTACGTGAGCGTGGACGACTTAAAAAAAAAGTCTTGAGTCTTTTCTTTTGGAGGGTAAAAATCCATCCATTTTATCCATTTTATTCAGTAATTGCGCATATACACTTTGTTATGGATATTTTTTCTTAGAGCCTTTAATGGTTCATTAAAGAAAATATAGAAAGATCATGCGCTATTTGCTATTTGATCTTATTACTACTCTTAACAATATTCGAATCGAAGTCGAGTTAAATAAAAAATCGATCATTTAGAGAGTAGAAGTAGCTCAATTTTGACAAATGGTTTCAAAATATCATTAAAATTAGCAAAATTGTTAGTGCTAATGTTAAAAAAAATTGTATCAATTTCAAAGAAAATATCAGATCCGTAAATAAGTTTCTACTTAATCGTTACGGATTATAATTAATGGATTCGATTCGATATCTAAAATCTTAATAACAATGATGCAGACTAAACAAACTATTAACTATTATTATTATCCATAGCGAACCCATTTGGGTAATGATTTCTCTGCAAAGTGTTATGGCTTTGTTTTAATCAAACGCGAAACTCTCACTACTAAACGGCACCAACAACAACAGATGCTATTAAGCCGTAAAACGAGAGCAAAGGCTCATAATTCTGACCTTCGATTCTATATGAGGGAACATGCCTACGAAACGTAATCATTACAACCATGGAATGTGGTACCCTCGCCAATGTTATCAACACACATTACTCCTTCTGAATAACACTCGTTAGAATCGATGAACTCTTGTTTGGTCGAACCGAGCTTCCATTCTTATGATGAAAATTGATTTGTATTGATCTGTATATCCTAGAAATCTGTGTTTTGTCTTTCCTGGCAAATGTTACCTAAATGCTGAGAAAAGCCACAGTTAGTGACTTATTCACAGACCTAATAATATTATTACTCCCCAGGTAAAAGTATTGCCATTTACGTTAAGTGTTAATTGCTAACAATTGGCCGCAAGCCGAAGAATAAGATAAGTATAATTTACATTTGTTTTCTGATTTCTAGATTTGATCGCGTCTGAGATTTGAAGCAATGGTTTCTTAGTTTATTTCTATCATGTATGCATATAAATTTTGTCGCTTAATACAAGATAGCGTAAGTTTTCTCTAACAGATTTAACAGACACAAGATTTAGTTAGAATGGACTTCTAAACAGTTACGTTACATTTCATAAAATGAATACCAAGAAAAGAACTCAAGCCAAGCCTGGGCAGATTTGCGTAAAGTTAAAGTGCGTGTATGTCCTTACAGAAGATGAGTTTACAAAATGTATTTAACTCTTAATTTCGCGATTTGCTTTAACTAAGCATAACATACAAGAAACTCCAAGAATTTTTCACACCAATTCATTAGATAGTTGCTCGAACTTTTTAAACTATAAAATTGAATTATTTCGAATTTTAATTAAATTTAAACTGGCAAGAGGACGTGTATAGGTATTGTTTTAACAGTTGTTGACATGTGTGTTAACAACAATAAGAAAAAGCATTATCATCTGCCGTACAATTATTGAATCTGCACAAATATTTTATGATTTTATATATACAATTTTAAAAGATAAAAACATAAAATAACGCAAATTTCTAACGTTACAGATTGAGGTTACATAAATTTACAATAAGTAGATTTATATGTACGATGTATGGTATTATATAAATCATGTATTATCAAATATTTTAATGACGCAAATAAAGTGAAATAGCTGTGCACACGCCTTAAAAAAACCTTGAATTTCTTATCAGTAGTCGTACAGCTATCAACGGACATAAAGAAAACTTATAATTTCTTTCTAAAGCCCTTCGTGAAAAAATGTAAATTCATTAAATTGTTTCATTTGCTAATCACGAGAATAATTAAAGGAAAGTATATATATAATTATAAAAAATATTTAACAGTTTTCGTTTAAATTGTAAATGTAAAAAAATAGGCGTGGTTCGCTGACATTTTAGTAAAAAAAAAAACTTTTCTGTTTCTTACCATCTACAAGAGGCATTTGAGCTAAATCTTAATAGAAAAAATCTTCCGAGGGCCATCTAAAAGACCATTCGTAAAAAAAGGTATGAAAGATTCGCTTCAAGACGATTATAAATTCCTTACTTACTTTTTCTTATAGCCGATTGACTAATATAAACTTTCTTTTTTCTGGCGATTTCTTACGCCTTTTTTTTTTTTTTTTTTTTTTTTTTAATTATTACTATGAGCTGATGTCTTTCTGATGCATTATGTATGTATTGTGAAATGACGATAGCTATCTGAACACGGTATAAACGAGCGTGCTATTTACTTAAAAAAAAAACCGTTTTTGTCAGCTATGATTAGGTTACTGCGTTAAATTTGTTTAATCAACACTTTAATCTACAGCCAGACATAACAAAACAAATCTCCTTAAGCGGTATTTGCATCTGATTATCGATTTTATAAGAGAAAAATAAACTGGTTTTTTTTTAAATCTATTATTCTCTTATTCTGGCTAAGGAGCATTCTTTCACTTACAAATACTGGCTTTTCTGGAACTATCCATTTGATGTTTTTGAAATGAAAGATTTTGAAAGCGAACACTTAAGATCGACCATTCGTAAAATGAATAATGAAAAGTAACTGACACTTTTTCAAGTACTTGTCATAAATAAAAAATAAATTTTTTTTTTTTAATTTTAACATTTTTTCGTAAGTGAAAATATTTAAAAACAATTTTCTTATTTATATACTTATGTTTCTCTCTTTTTTTTTTTCTTTGTTTCTTAATGGTTCTTTAATTTAAATTTTATTCCGATTTACAATATAACACATCTAAAATGTACGAAATCTGTATACAGACTGACCGATCTACATGTTTGAAAATATTTATAATTTAAAATGAAATGAAAATCAAAATCGAAACCATACCAGCTAATGAATGAGTAAATGTTAAGAAAAGAAGAGTAGAAAATAAAAAAAAAGAAGCGAGCTACACTACCATCGCTTGTACACAGTTTGCGCAGAAGAAGAATTATACCAAAATCTAAGGAAAAACAAAACGGCATAGCCCACCAACACCGAGACTACAGAAGAAACAAAACAAAACTCAAGAAAACATTAATAACGAAATTTTCTTATGATAACATAACGAAAAAATTCCAAATACAAATAATGTATTGTTCCTTATGCTAAACATAAAAATTATGTACAAAGAGATAAACTAAAAACAAAAAACAAAAAAAAATATTTCATTCTGATACATGCCTTAACCATAGGGTTTGTCTTTTCTAGTTGTTAATAATGGCATAAATGGTTTGGTTTTCTTGGGTTCATCGTATGCTAGTTGTTCTATCGTAGTCACGCTCAAATGCAGACGCAATTTAAATTTGAGTGGTATTCATAGGTAAGGAAAAAACTACCTGATTTGAACCTGCCATGCACCTATATATATATATATATATATTTTTTTTTTTTTTGGAGGAGGTTTTCTTTTAACACGAAGCAATTCTTTGTTAAATAAAGCAACAAAGAATATTAGTCATAATTTTAAAATATATCTAGACTTTGTATGAACACGCGTTTGCTTACTGATATGGAAAACACTCCATGACACAGAAAGGTTTTCTTACACCCGAATTTTATACATCGGTATGGACTTACAATAGATCCTCTTTTTAAGTAAATCGCTTTTGTCAAGAAAAAGAAATATTACAAATTCAATATTTCCCATCCATGGATTGAGACAAAGCTAATGAACCACAGAATCTAAGTTCTAAAGCAGATGCGTACAACACAGACCAGATCAAATACACACACATTTGTAATCATCGTGAAATTTTGGGATTAGAATTAATCCGTAGAAATTAAGAGGCGTTTCTTAGAGCAGTACAGTACATATTCTCGATTGAGCGGAGCTGATCATTTATGTGCTTATCGATCCAACTTAAATGTACGGTCTCAGAATTTTATGTTTAAAATAAAATCGTTCGGTTTTATTTTTATTAAAAACCAACTGAAATGATCCAATTATTATGCATATGGTAGGAATCAATATTCTGTTCTCATTTTAAGTTAGGCTATTAAAATTTTAGTCCACCAAAAGTTAAGTTTCAATCAAATTTTCTTTCTAAATATTTCTAAAAGAAGTTGGAAATTCAATTCAAAGTTGAATGAAGATTTCCTTAAGCAATTAAAAACAGACGGAATATCCACATTTGATTTTTCCTTAAGGAGGTTTTTGCTTAAAGCTCTATGTTATGCAGTGCTATCTTGAGCTGGTGCACCATATTCGGTGAGTTTTTCTTAAAGGTATTTTGGTTAGATTATTTTAAAGGCGTCCAGTTTTTGTGAAAGGCCCACAGTTAATAAATTCTAAGTTAATACTCTACTCTCCATGCACACCAATTGCTTCTTATAGGTTTTTATAAGTTTTATTCCGATCTTAAATTTAGGATATTATATAAGATATATCTTCCAAGTGAAGGCTGCTTCCAGCATTTATAAAATTAGTACAAATAAGACGAGTAATAAACTCGTTTGGATCTGAAGCAAATGTCTTTCACGAAAAAAGCAAAAGTTTTTTTTTGATACTTTAAAAACGAATGTTACTGTATTTGAAAGAATTTATTCTCGTTTAGGCAAGCGATATAATTCTTTAATTATCCAAAAAGAAATATTAATATTATATACATACATCCATATATATATATATATATATATATATATATATATATATATATTAATTAATCGTTAAGTGGATTACGCTTTGATTACTACTACTACTACTACTACTACTATTAGGTCTATTGCATTCCTCTAAACTACTATTTAGTAAGCAGTCCGTATAATTATTTGTGTTTTTTTTTTTTATTAAGACCTCTAAATACATTTTCATGATCACATCTCTGCTTAATATATGTAATTAATTGCATAACTCAATGTCATTAACGCTTAAGTACTTTTAATGGTTAAAAACAATTCTCTTGATAAAGTTTTGTGGATTTTTTTGTTGTTTTGTTTTTCATTTACTTTCATAAATAAAAACAAAACATGTAACAACGTTTACAGAGTATATTCATATATTAAATATTCATATCTAGCTATTTATAGTGCATATATATATGTATGGCACCGGTTATCTTTACTTTATTTCATTTGTAATACAATAAGTTTTATAAGACTTATATTAATTATATCTACATATGTATGTGTGCACATAAATATCTATGAATAAAAATAATATCGTGTATGTGGGCTAACTGTAAATTATTTAAAGCTTGTCTGCTTGCCAGTCTGCGATACATATATCACACCTTTTATATATTTCTCTTTAAGTTTTTGTTAAAAAAAAGAAAAGAAAAAAAAACTAAACAACAGTTAAATTTTACCGTATAGAGACGGTATTTATATAAAATGAAATGAACGTTTGATTGGGCTTAGATTGAAAGTTTTTCATCTAAACTAATGAAATTGCATAAGCATTAGCCAAGCCTTAAAAAAACACTCTCAACGTTTCATACATACATACGTACATACCTACATGCATATGCATACATACCTATGCATTTGTTATACTCAATTCCGAAGGGTATTTCTACGTTTCTTTTCAAAGGATCAAAGTATATTCACATTTTCATTCCATTTGTAACAGTAGACCTAACAAAACAGAGACTTAATGTAGCACAAACATTTTCAACATCCGTCTATCTGTCCATCGAAATGTTTGTTATTGTAATTCTAAATGTCACAAAATGTTAAATAAACGAAAAACGCAATACATTTGCAAAAAAATAAAAAAATTGAGGTAACTGGAGATAGTCGATAATTTTGTACAATTTTCTCAATAATAATATATTAATTACTAGTTGCTTGTGGTAGATTCAGATTTTAAATTAAATTTTTAAAAAACTTCAAAATCTATGAGAGCAGCTTGTCTGAATGTCGAAAGTGATATTTCATGTAATCAAAATACTTGTTGTATGTGTACTTTGTTTAGTATTTTGATTCAGTTTAGTGTGTAAAAAAATATTACTCTTACCCTAAACTGCTGACTTTTAAATGAACCAGATGATGTCTTCACATCATCTAAAGTATTATTGCAGGTTTGATATAACAACACAGAAAAATTATATTAGATTTCGATCCAATTTCGATCACCAAATGCTAACATATAATACTTTGTCACTATTTATGTTACATTGTTTTCAGAATCATGTTTATGGATTAAAATAATGCAAAATCAGAATTGATTTGTTTGTTTGTATGTAGCGTATCAAATGATTGAATTTGACTTATTTGCTTTTTACAACAACATTGTAAGTATATGTATGCACTGATATGAATTTGAAACGTTATCAATTTAATGTATTTACGCACAAAATGTAAACCGCACATAGGTACTTATGCATTCATCAAGTTGTCAAGAGTTAGAAAGAGAAAAAAATCAATACTATTTATAATGGTATGTTTGCTTTATTGTAAGATTTGTATCTTTATATAGAATAGCTTTGTATGCCATTGAATGTGTTTATTAAAGACAAGCATGCGATAAGTACTTCGATCATGCGCCTTAAAAAACGAAACAAAAAAAAAAGAAAACTATTTCTATATATGATAGATATGTAGGCCTAAAGCGTTATACATTTTCTTGAGTATTTCTTGTATATTTGCTTCTTCTTCTTCATCATCTAGTTCTTGTTATACTCTTTTTTTTTTTTTTTTTTTTTTGTTTTTTTCTATACTTGTCGGCTTAATGTGATTGATGTGTCGCCATTAAGTAGTCGTTAATGTCCATTTAATGAGTTGTGATGTACTCTGGCTATAGTGTTAGTCAAAGAAAAAGATATAGAGCGTATGTGTAGGTTTTCGTAAATTTATTATGATGAACTTTGTGGTTTTTATTGATAGTATGCAAAAAGAAAAAAAAAAAAAAAAAGAAAACTAAAATAAAAACAATAATGAATTCAAAGCAAACTGAATTAGTTCTTTTAGTACTAAATAAATAAAAAAGATTTATTTTATGTTCTTACAATAATGTAGAAATTCAAGTAAATATTCATTAAAAGGTAAGACTTTTATCTTCGTTATGTTTAATGGTCAATAGAAAAAAGCAAAAAAAAAATATATAGATAAATAAATACATTAAGTAACACATTAGAAAAGTATCTATAACTTAGAGTGTGTGAGGGATATTTTTTCCAAAGATCACAAAAATATTCTTTAAAGAATATACATAATGAAATGAAAAATTAATAAGCCAAATAGAAAATGTATCACAAAATTAAAACTGATAACTAGAAGGATAGAACGATGAATGGACGAGAAGGTAGAACATTGGCCGGTAATCGGGAAATATTGAAGACGAAAAATTAAGACAAATACGGGAAATATGAGGGTATGCTCGGTGTGGGCACTTTGATGATCAGAGAGGATTATAAATAGAGTGGAATGAACAAATGATATGTAGGCATGGTCTTGCTGATAGTTTTATAGGTGAAATAGCAAAATTAATTCACTTTTATTTTTCGTTGATTGCAATATTATTTGATATTTTTGATTATTTGCGAGCTCATTTTAGTATAGCAGAAAATAATGTTATTTCCTACTTCTATTTGTGAATATGTATGAAATCTCGTGTTTTTTTTTACATTATGAAGTTCATGTATTTTTATTACATTAAATAGCTTAACTTTTTCGTTAATTAATTTAAATAGTGACTTTACAACACACACTCTTTAGTTATTATAAAGCACAACTCCCTTAACAGGTGCTTTTCCTAATTATATACACTTCTACAAAATATATAAATACACCATCAAGTATATAAACCTCGTAAAGCTTTACTATTAAGCCTTTTATAACGTATACGAAATCAACACACATTCCTTTCTTGCTATGAATGAAATTTATTTCGTTAACGCATTATTTGTAATGCCTGATTTCAAATCTGCTTATACTTTTCTTGGTATCGTTGAGATCTAAAATTAAGAGCTCAACACAAAGCAAGTATATGCATCATGCATTCAAATGTCAAAATATGAGGTGGTTGTACCTGTTTATATAAAGCATAGAACATACTGTTTGCATGCATGCATGCATACATCACTCAATGCCTGTAGATGTCCAAATTTTATCTTTGCTGCATGCATTTGCATTGGCAAGCAAAATAATTATGTTCATGTATGTTAAATAAAATTATATGTTTAAAATTTCACTTTTATATTCTACGCCATTTGTAGTACGTTCTTGCGAATATATGCAACTTTGGGCTAAGTAGGTACTGGAGTCCACAAGATATACATTAAAATTTCGCCTGAAAATTAAGCCTTAGTATGCCAACAAGATCCAATTTAGAAATTTATAATGATTGATAAGATAGCCAAGAATATTAATTTTGTTAAATTTAAACGACATCAGTTCCTGTTTTGGATTTCCTCTTACATATGGGTTCACGTTAAAGGTTAGCCTTTATATGAAAACAACGTATTATCCTTAGTATTCTGTTCACAAAAATAAATGATATTTTTATTGAAGTTGTATAGCATATTTAATGGTCAGCATTACCTAACTATAATATTTATACTTGTTTTAAAATATGATAAGGTCTTATTAAATATTGTTAATTATTACCTCAATTAATTTCAAATAATATGCAAAAAGTAACAAAAATTTGAAATTTTTAAAAAATGTTCTCATCTCATTTTTGTTGTTTATGTAAACCATATGTAATCAAAGGATTATTTATTTTTAAACGGTATATAAGGTTGCTGAGGTAACGCATTGCAAATTATATGTTCTAGTTGTATAGAATATTGCACTAATGCAGTAATCTATGCATTGTGTTGAGCTCTTTATTGTTTTGCATTTCATTGTGCCCTTAAATTTACAGATACAATAGATTGATTCCTAATAGCATTAATGAGAAGAAATAATGCCTGATAATGCCTCATGCATTTCAGTCTATTATTGCTAGAGTTTGTAAAACGAGGCCGAACCTTATAATATCGTTATTCTAACAAATTAATCGATCGATAGTGACTTTTCGGTTATTGCAGTCATTTTTTTTTTTTTTTAGTACTCGATTCACTGACATCCGCTCTTGATGGAAACGTTACATCCATTCATTCAATGCTATCACTAGGAATTTCAAGGAGATTTCATCTTATTATCACGACGTCAATTGTTTAAGCTTAACATAAAGGGGTCACAGTTAGTCGGAATCTTCACCGACAATGTAGGGCTATCTCTTAGGAAAAACATTTAAAAAAAATAATTTATACATCTACCTATTCCAATTCCTCTTCTTTATAGATTTGATATTTATTTACATTCAGAATTTTGCTACGGCAAGGAGTAAATAAAATTATAATGTTCGATCAAAGACGAGCATAACATAGATTTCCGTTTGACAATCAGAATGAATAATATTTTTTCAATTTGATGAATATACTGAAAACCAAATATTATTTATAAATCGATTCAAAATATAATTTTTAACTCAAAGCATATTTATTTTATGGGGCCCCTTAGGCATATCCTCAACTCTTACGAAACCAAAGGACCAGAAACATTTTATATCTTCATTGCGCACAGATTTTATGAGATTTTATAAGGCAGGAAATATATTAAATGAAAAAATATTAACCTCAAAGACCATTTGGAGCTTTAACTATTAAGTATTTTGAAGGTAAATAAGACAGTGAAAAACAAGAAATAACTGCAATATAACGTAAAAAAAAATAAATAATTGAAAACAAATTGAATTTTAAAAGCTTGCTTCACCTTTACGCAATAATAAGTAGTTTGATTGCCAAAATGTAGAAATTGTTCAATGAATTTCAATAATTTCACAATCTTTAAATTAAGTAAAGGAAAGAGACCGTTAAGTAATAGGAGTGTATTAGCATAAGAGAGCGTTAGCTAATTTATTTAATCGGTCGGAAAGAAAATATTTTCTTTACCCACCAGACAGTATAGACAATATTAATTGTGTTAATTGTGCTCAATGAAATCCTGTTAGTGTTATAATTTTATTTTCTTTTTTCTTTCCGTTGACATTACAATTACAATTGAAAATTATCTAAATTATCCCGGGCTTGTTAAGAATTGTCCGTAGGAATTTACAAGAAATCTGTTTAATACAAGTAGCTAATGACTTGTGGTATTAGATATTAGATATAATATTAGATAGGA
This sequence comes from Glossina brevipalpis, assembly GCA_000671755.1. Classification (NCBI taxonomy): domain Eukaryota; kingdom Metazoa; phylum Arthropoda; class Insecta; order Diptera; family Glossinidae; genus Glossina; species Glossina brevipalpis. The sequence goes on along the minus strand of KK351048.1, from coordinate 910,081 downwards.
TATTAGAAGCAACGAATTCGATTTTTATTTCGAAACAAAAAAAAAAAATACTGATAACGAAAAATGAATCATTTAAAATAATATCGAACATTCGGAAATGTCTGAAAACAGTGATCTCTCATGACGCTTCGATGTCGCACCCTTACAGTACTATTTACTTTGCAGTTTTTACAGATATGTTCACTAAAACTAATAATGCCATAAGTGGAGCAATCACTCCCTGGCTTGTGCTAACAAGATGACAAAAGGTGAACACAGATTTCCTATTCGGATATCAAGAATTGACAGATTAAAATTTATTGTTTTGATGGCAGTCGAAAATATTTATTTCATTGGAAAAAAACCGAAGCTACTTTCTTGTCAACCTGATAGCTTTTACAAAATTGAAATATTTAACACATTAATTATTGCATTATTTTATGCACTAAATGTTGAAAGAAAGACGTATTTTGGTTTGTTGACAAACGCAAAATATATTCAATTTACTAATAGGTATTATTTTTTTTTCTTTTTTTTTGTAATGTAAACTTTACTGACCTTAAGAGATGTAAAATAAATAAAAAAAAACAAAACCGATTGAATATTATTTATAAAGGCAGTTAAAATAATTATTCGATCAATTACTTGTATGTAGGTGTATATGTATGAATTTTGTGCCTACATTAGCACAATAAAGTTCATTACGGTTCATTTAAATTAATTTATTACACTTTGTATACATAACGTAAGCGTATGCATGCAATACATACATATATATATAGAAATATAGTTATATAGTTAATTTATTGTAAATTTCTGTTTTTGTTGTTAAAATGTCATCATCGCATATCGATGTCTCATGAATTTCATATTAATTCGATTTATATTTTATTCATATTTATTTATTTTACAGAGACGTGAACATATATGTACGATTGCTGTCTCTCGCTCTCTACTTTAGTTCATGCAATCGTGTGAACACATTTTGGAGGTTTCTCAATAAATTTTTATGTCAGTTATTTGCAATCACGTACAAATACACAATTTTTTTCGTATTTTTTTGTTATTTTTGTTTTATTTTGTTTGCACACTCTTACACTTATGATATTTTTAGTCAATTGATAATGTCAGAGGTGTTAAACGACCATTGTGTCGATATGTACGCTTGTTACGTACATGTGATTGCACTCTTTAACATATATTTAAGAAAAAAGAAAAAACTTTCATTTCAATTAAGCGTAAATTCAATGAACATTTTTAAAACATTCTTTGTTACCTACATTCATTGTTAGGAATTATTACAAAAAATTCTCTGTAATTGGATTGTCTTTTTTTTTTTTAAATAAAGCAGGAATTTGAAGCAAGTAAGAGGAAGTGTCTCATTTGGATACAATCCTTGTCATATGTTAATTAGATATTTTGAAAACCTCTAAGCTAATAACCGAATTAAGTAGAAAAGTCACAAATTGGCAAATTTGCAAATTATCACGTAAAGAACACCACATTAACCTAATATGTAAGGGGATATAAGAATGTTGGATATTCATAAACGCTTATGGGTGCGTAACAATTAGGGAAACCCTATTCGTTTCAGGGCGGAATTATATTATTCATCAAACAAATCAATATTATTTTGTCTCTTCTTGGTAAAACTTCTTGTCATGTTTTTTTAGGTCGAATTTTGTTACTAGACGATCATATATTAGGTTGGCGAAAAAAAAATCCATTATTTTTATATGAACTTCAGGACTTTATTTAACATGCTTCGGATTGTCCGATTTGGGT
>KK351048.1:761973-907304 GCA_000671755.1 Glossina brevipalpis | reverse complement strand
ACCCAAATCGGACAATCCGAAGCATGTTAAATAAAGTCCTGAAGTTCATATAAAAATAATGGATTTTTTTTTCGCCAAACTAATATAAGAGTCTCTTTCCCACTGTGTAGGGTGCACGATTATATTAATGAAAAGTTCATGGGCTGACACTTAGATGACGCTACTAGTATTAAATTCATATGATTTTTAGTTAGCCCTAACCTTCAAAAGACACATGTATAAATTTAACAACTGTTGGACTATTAGTATGTGAGTTATAGCATTTTTAGTGAAGCAACTTTTGTTAGTTTAAAAAAATAGATAAAAAGGAATTGCGTGTGTTAATACAGCATTGCTTTTTAGCGGAGAAAAATACTATTGCAGCCAAGGATTGGCTTGATAAATATTATTCGGACTTTTCATCCGTAGAGAAATGGTTTGCTAAATTTAAACAAGGCAAAATGAGCAGCGAAGACGATGCACGCAGTGGACGCCTCAAAGAGGCTGTTACCGACGAAAACATCAAAAAAGTCAACAAAATAATTTCGAATAACCGTAAAGTAAAGTTGATTGAGTTAGCTGAGACTCTAAAGATATCATAGGAACGTGTTGCACAAATCGTGAATGAATATTTGGATACGTGAAAGCTCTGTTCAAAGTGGGTGCCGCGCGAGCTCACAAACGCGAAAAAACAACAACGAATTAATGATTCTAAACAGTGTTTGGAGCTGTTCAATCGTAATAAACTCGAATTTTTATGGATGAAACATGGCTTCATCATTTCACACCGGAGTCCAATCCACAGACAGCCGAGTGGACTGAAAGCCTATTTTGAGGTTAAAGACCAATCGTACCATAAAAATGGTATAGAAAAATTGTATGACCGCTATATTCGTTGTATCGCCCCCGAGGGAACTATATTCAATAATAAAATCAAATTCTATCAAAGAAAAGAATTTTTCTATGTTAATCTAAGAACTTATCAGACCATCTGATATTTATGAACATTTTCAAGAGGGTTGGAAAATTTTTTAGATAATGTTACGTAAAATTTTTCCCAAAATTTACATGTTATCTTTAGTAACTCTTAGCTTAGGTTTGTACCGTCGCTTGATGAACAGCGTAGGGCTATATTTAAAATATTAAAAAATCTACGTTAAGAAAATTCTTTACAAAATTAAAAGAATAAGTTGAGATTTATCATTTTAAAACACTTTTCTCCACTGAGTATACCAAATACATTTAATCGTTCGTTTATCGTTCGTTGATGTGGCCACAACTTAACTTTCTCGGTTTGAGAGAATTCTTTGCTTATAAACCTTTCGGAACAAGTCGCGAATATCAAATACTGTTCTGACGGTTTTGTCAATCATCTTACGTCCTGGATTTCCATTCATATTTTTGTTAATTCTTTTACATGCTAGATTTCATTTTTTCTTCGTTTTCAGGGAACTTTTCTTAATCCTCAACATAATGCATAACGCGCTATTATTCTATGACGTCGGCGAGTAAGTGAGTATCAACAAAATTTTAGCTTGCTTTTATTACTTTCGTAATGTTAAGGGAAATTACGTTTTCAACAGAATTAAACAAATTTTATATAGACTTACTCTATATAAAATAAATAATTTTCGTTAAAATATTTGTGTTTTTGAATAGAGAGAAATTTCCGCAGTTAATAATCAGAAATCGAATCTTGAGTAATAAGAAATTTCTCTCTCAATGTTGGAAAACATCAGTATTTACTAATTAAACATAAAATTTATTAAGACTAAGGAAGAAGTGTAGAAGTATAACATAAATATAAAAAAAATTAAAATGATAACAAGTAACAAAATTATATTCGACTGTCACCGAAACTTTTATACCCACCACCTTCCTCTTAAGAAAAAAGAAACTCGAAAAGAACTAAATTTTGAACCTACACAGTATTTTTTTTTTTTGTTATTTTTATAGAATACACGTAGAAATTTGTATTGCGTGTTTTTTTCAGTTTATGAATAATAAGCAGATAGGCCTAGAAAGATTTCGGATGAATTATGGGACTTCTGAAGGTTCATTCCACATTTTGAGAACAAAAAAAAAAAAAAAAAAGAAATTTAACACTATGAAATTGGGTTGGGCATAATCAAATTTTTTCATTTTTCTACAAATACTGTAGCACCGAAAAAAAATTAATTTTTTTCCTTTTGAAAATAAAGGTAGGCGTATACCATTTGAACCATTTTTAAGACCAACTCTCGTGCAAGATTTTGCCAAGTTTGAAGCCGTTAACTTAAAGAGAAAGTTAGGCACAAACATTACACAGACAGTCGGGCAAACAGACATGCTTAAATCGGTTCTAAATTTATTACTGATCAAGAATATATGCCTTTTGAAATCTCTGAAGCTTTCTCGCCGGTGTTGCAAACAATTTAACAAAACTAATATATTCCCTTGCTACAGTGATGGATATAAAAAGTTAATAAATATATATTAGAATTGTTGATTATCGGTTTCCGAATGGACTACAATTCCATTTTTTTTTTTTTTATAAAATATGTGTCACGAGGGTTTTAGTAGACTTAAAAGACGCAAAGTAAATATATTCAATATAAAATTCTACGATAATTTCTTTATCGATTCAATATCTCATGCCAGTGGTGGGATGGGGTTCATCTGTGGCAGTAGATAGACTTATATTTATTAGTTTCGTTAATATCTGTATTATATATATAAAAGTAAAAAAATTAAATGTTATCAGTCGTTTAAGTCTGTACTTAAAATTCATAAAAATTAAAATTGAAACCTTAAGTTTGGCGTCCATATTTTGCTCTCCTGTCTGCTTGATAATGAACATAATCTGTGCGAAAATCGCACCTATGATGTGCATTAGATATCGATGAAATATTTGGTTGAAAGAAGAAATGCGTGGAAGTACTCCAGTCACCCAAACGATAAGGATTAAATGCGATTCGATCAAATGCGAATTTGTCTTTTTTGGTGCTTTTGAAACCTTTTCTGATTATTTATCTATTTTTTCTTTGAGAAGTGAAGTTCTCCGTTGAATTGATGAAAGAGGGAAAAGTACTTTGCGAGCAACTCAATAAATCAATAGAAAAGTAGATCTGTCAATAGCTATAACATTTTAAACATATCTTCAGTATGCGCTTCGCCTATTTTATCCCTTACTTTAATGGCAAGTCTTGAGTTTTTTAATTTCTCTTAAAAACTTATTATAACTTTCTTGGTCTGATGTCTTTATTTCGAAACAATTTTTTCTTTACAGATTTTTTCGTAATGATTGAAACAATTATCGGTAAGTCTTCAGATATATCGTAAATGTTTTTTTACCTTGAACTTAAAATATGCGTCTTACTTTCATGTGCAGTGGCAAAGTGTAATACAAATAAATTTTTTTTTTTTTGAATTAGGTCAACAATTTTTTATGGTTACAACTTTTCTTTACCATAGCACCGGCACAACATACTGACGGTATTGAAAAATAAAGGGGTTGTAAACGTAAATTGCATTTCTTCCTTTATTTATTTATTTATTTTTTTTTTTTGTTTAATTTTATTACTTTATTGTAGAGTCGTGACTCTATTTATTTTGATGGGCATTGGTGTTGTAAATGGTTTTCAAATAAATTTGGGAAAAATTTTTGTATATTTTTCACACATGCATTCCTTTCTTTAACCTTTTTTGGTTTGTTTCAGGTTACATAAAAGTCTGATTTTTGTACACCCATCATCAAAAAATGGTGATATATATTTTTTGTCAAAATACTTGCAACACCTAAAACGAAGCTTGAGAAACTCTATAAAGTATATTTATTCTTGATTGCCTTGGAATTCTGAACCGATTTAAACATATCTATCTGTCCGTCTGTGTTAAGCGCGTTATGGTAAACATTCTGCTAATCGCAATAATAACAATATCGGTTCCAAATTTGTCAAAAATATTAAAAGAGGTTGATATTGCGCAAATAGATTAAATCGTTAAAAAAAAAAGAACGCGATTAGAATACAAAATAAACTGAGAATACCTCTGCTTGTCAAAGTTAAAAAAATTGTGTTTCAACTTATTTATCACAAACTAGGATTTATAAGATAAATGAAAATTTCCACGTGCGTCCTATGGTATGTATGTGTACAAAAATGTATGCCACGCATGCGCAATATTACAGAGTATCGAAATTTAGATATCCCTGCTTTTCTTTTTGGCTTTTCAAGTTATAAGTAGTGGGTACAAAAGATTCGTTTAAAGACGAGTATAATTTTCTTATTTCTGTTTTTCTATAAAATTAGTTATGCTCTATGAGTATTACGTGCACTTTTGTCGTTTTGCAGCCATAGGAACATCTGATATTTATGGTTTAAGTTTACCTTTGAGTTTATTGTGTTACAGTTTTAAAACGTTTATGTAACATACGTGACTCCCATTTGGTGATATCTGTTTTGTTACAAAGCATGGATTAAATAAGTATTTTATTAAAATTTTAAAAAATTAAGCCATCACCGATTGTAAGTGAGTTTACATTAATTTTATAATTTTATTGCAACAACAATCCGACCGTGTTTTTTTGCTATTGTGATTCTTGAGTTGCATCAATAAATGAGATGGAAAAGGAACATATGACGTTACTGACTGATTATCTCAACAAAATAACAGGAAAACAAAAACGACAATTTTTAAACATTTCGTTTAACGACTTACCGTAACAATGGAATGTGATTCGAAATTAAGCAAGTGAATGTCATGTAATAAAATAGGCTTTCGAAGAAAAATGGTGGAAAGCGTTTTATTTGATACTTTCCATCAATATCGCCAGATGAAAAAAAAAAAATGTTTTAAGTAAATCAATCTGAAGTTGTCAAATATGTTGCTGTCATTTCAACAAAACGACACATGCGTATTGTATGAGATGAATTCAATTATTTTTATACATCCTTGTAAAAAACATACTTCCATCCCCGTATCATTATCTTTAAATGGGAATTTGATATATATTGGGTATTTGGTATAATGGGTATAGCATATTCGTCTTTTCGTTCGTAACAGAGAAAATATAAATTATTTGTACTGTTGATCAACGTAACTGAAAGTAGTAAATTTCGTCTGTTCTTCCATTCGACTAACCTGTCAACTTTATCTGATACCGGTTTTGGAACGCTCACGGTGCCAAAAACAGGGATAGAAAATTTAAACTGAGCATGTCTGAATAACAATAAATGATATTTGAAAACAGCCGCTATTCGCCTACAATCGCATAATTTCCAGTTCATAGAACTTTATAAAAATATTTCGATGATACATTTAAAAAGCAAGTATTTTTATACTTGCGATTAATTAACTGATGTGTTCATAATTAACAAAATATTTTTTTGATAAATTTTATACATAGATTTAAGTTGAATTATGGCGAATAACTACGCTCGCTACTTAAACCTGAAGAGATATATAAAAGTTCTTCCTGCCTTCCGTGACTAACACGCGTATGAAAGTATGCGTATAGCCCAAAAAAAAAAAAGTTTGTAAGACCCACTGACACGCATATGTTTATCTAAAATGCTTTTAATCTATTTTTAACTGTATTTTTATTATGTGAAAACATCGAGCACGGAGATCTTACTTAATTGAGAGCACAATACATTTTTTACAGCGATTGTCTGGTTTATTAGTTTACCGTTTACAGTGATTTTTTGCTCACCGGTTGAAAAAAACTATATTCGATTCTGTATTATAGTTCTATTAATACTCCGCAGATGAGATATTGTAAACTTGTCAATAAATTTATTTGTAAAAATAAAAGAAAATTATATTCGGCTGTACCGAATCTTGTACACTCACCACCTTTATTTTAAAAAAAGGTGGAAAAACTAAATTGTAATAGGTGAGCATGATATGAGAAAGAACTTCCAATGTGTCTTCCAAATTTGAAGACGATATCTTCATTTTTGCGGTCAGGACAATTTTTACGACAAACATTACACAGACACGATACAGATATATTACAGACGGACAGACGGACATGTTTAAATCGATTCCAAATTTGTTGCTGATCAAGCATATATATACTTTTTGGGGCCCATGAAGTCTCCTTCTGGTCGTTACAAACGAAATGACAAAATGAATAAACACCTCCTCTTCGATGGCGATCTGTATAAAAAATAACAGGATGTAAATATTTTATATTTGTCCTTTGCATGCATTCTCGAGATTGACAAACAATCGAGCTTTTGTTTTTTTGTATTTACTAAATTTTCGGTTTCTGTTGTACTGTTGTACACTCCCGTACAGTTTTGTAAGAAAGACTTATGCTTCGTACATCTACATATTTACAGAATTATAATTTTCAATGATAAAATCAATATGATTTCCTGCAGGTGTGGAGAAAACATATTAACGTATCTTTCAGGTTTCCAAGATAAAAAAAAATGGTATTAATTTTAATTGACAACTTTTTGGTAAATTTCGTATTAAAAATACGTGAAACGTCGTGGCAACGAGCTTCGACTGAATTTCATTCCTATTGCGTTTTAATTCTGAGTAGTTGCACTTATGTTCATGTCCATGAAAATTTATAAAGAAAAATTAATTTTTAATTATTAGGGTTTGCTTATTAACGTTTTATTTCAAATTATTTTATTGAAGTTAATTTACAAAAAAAATTGTTTTCTTTTTTTATATTTTTGTTTTTGTTATAAAATTTGTGGAAATATTTTTTATTATGTAAATAAATTACCGTTCATTAGTTGCTATTCTTTTGTTATGCGGTTGTTGTTGTTTTATTATTTTTTGAAATATTCAATATATACAACAAATATTCAGCATAAGATGCACACATACATATACTCTCTTACACTATTTAAAAAAAAACATTTTGTTTTTTTTTTTGTTTTCAATTTTAACATATTTTCATGTACATTTTTTGGTTTTATCTCATTTTTTAATTATATTAATAACACGTTTATCCTCTTGTAGTCTCTGCGGTTTTTTAATACATTATAAAATATAATGAAAAACAACACTCAACATTTCTCCATATAGCCTTTGTAATACCAAACAAACAAACAACACATGTATTCGCACGTAACGTTACATATTTACAAATATCTATACATAAGTAGTATATATATATATATATATATATATGTTTAAATATGTATGTGTTTATATTACTTATTATTTCATGTATTGTACACACATAATTCCACCGTAAAGTGTCATAAAATTACGGGAAAGAAGTAGAAAAAAAAACAAAAAAAGAACAAAATGATAATAAAATAAAAACACAAATAAATACTGCAACAGCTTTTTTAATATTAACGGTCATTGTAGTTGGTCTCACATGCATTTTATAATAACGTATGAGATTTGCTTGTACATATATTGTATACAAAGAGGTAATCACGAGTATATGCATATAAATCCACTAAACGAATATCAACAAATATGCGAAAGTTTTATAAACCGCCGGTTATTTGCATTAGATACGTGGAATCAAGTTTTTTCCTTTTTTTTTTTGATTCAGCAACAACTCTACTTTTGAGGTATGGAATATGGAATAGTACAGACTAACGCATGTAAAAGTGTTGAAAATATACAGAGCGTTCGCTAAGAGGATTTATTATTTTTAAGAAGAAATCTATAATATTTTATGGACTTACGGATGGGGTAATAAAAGTTAAAATCAAAATTTGTAAAAAAAAATTTACATTTTATTAGTTCAATTGTTTAATGCTTTCAGAGGCTTTTGATGTTCCGTTTAATAAATGCATTCCTCTTCAATATCGGATTGAAAAGAATTAAACCTAAAAATCATTTATTTTTTTGAAAGCAAAAAGCTTAAAAAAACATTTTCGATTTATTCACGATATTTTGTATCCGAACAATTTTTATAAAAGCTTGTGATTGTCGAATTTATCGTCTATGGTGTATTCAAATGTCGCAGACTCCAAAACCAGAAAACCCAAAACCATTTTGAAGCCCACTTATAATCACATGTTAGTTGAAGGTGTTGGCCAGTAAAAGCACGTATGTACAATTTTAGTTTTTTTTTTACGTTTTAATGTAACTGCTATCAAAAAAATCGATTGCAATATTTAATAGTGTTTCCACTTAGTTTCATAACTGTTACAATGAGTTTTTAAATTTAAACAGGATCAATTTAATAAGAAAATTAAATTTTCATTTATTTTATTAGCGAAGGTTTAACAACCAAATCTGCTCCATTGTCTTAATTATTATTGGGTCTTATCAGTTACCATAGTATAAATGAAGACAAAGAAAATTGGCTCATGAATTTGCCTAACTTATACAAATATAATTATATATTATGAAAGGCAGAGGTTCCCACATTTATTTAAGAACTGATTGGAAAATGGAGAAACCTTTCAATTGTATTGATCGGGATGTTGCAGACGATGCATGTAACTTGTTTAGCGTTAGGGCGCCGTGCACTGTACTACATTAAAATTCTTTAAATTGGAAGCGCACTTAGTGAACATGTAAAATTTCTCAAATTTACTTTATTTACTTAAATTCATACATTTATCAGATTCTTTGCTTAAATCTGCTCAAATATGCATTTAACTCACTTTCAGAAACCCTGTGATTTAAACGTTAAACGGGGATAAGAATTAAAACATTAGGTCACTGCACAAGTAATGCGATGTGTTAAGCGTTTATTTCTTTATCACAATTTAGAGCAGAAATAGTAAAAAAAACCCTTTTGTATAAAAGATCCTTTTGTAAGATAATGTCTTCTTAGTAATATTTACATTTCTTTTATATAATTTATATTTTTCATCCAAACATCAATAAGATAAAAGAAATCAAAGGGTGTAAAAAAGATCGAACATATCAAACATTGTTCTCGATTGAAATTCATTCTTTATTATTAAGGCGATTCGCATTATGTTCTTGCTTTAATACTGACCTAACTTGTCGACAGTATCATAGACCCATCTTCTTCTTGTTGTTCAGCCAAAACTAAACGTTCACAATAGTTTCTATCGTACCAAACCGACGAATACAATAGTCAAGTGTGGAACTTTCTTTCCTTCGTGTGAATTTTCGAATTTTCATTTTTGCATCCTACCTCCATCTCCGGCACAGAGTGAATTGAGTTTATTCGGATGTACCCAACACTTTGAGCAGAAAGAACTTAAGATTGATCCACATAGTAAGATAATGTTGTGTTCAACCCACAAATCGCAACTTTTAAGACATATGTTATATATGTTTTAGTACACTGACGCGCTTTTTGTTCAAAAGGAGGATCTTATAATATCGTTACGAAAATCACAAACTAATAAAATACAACTACAGCAAATTTGATAAAATCTATAGAAAGGAAATTACTTTAAATGTGATACCCACCGCGGTCATAAAAAGACATATTTGCAGTTGTCAAAAAAAGCAAAAATTGATAGAGAATTCCCGCGAAATCTCTCTGGGATGGGATTAATGAAACTACGTATTCCCAGGTATAGCAGAAAGGTACGCGGAGTTTGTGATATTCGTAGGGTTTATAAGCAGAGCATTTTGCTTAAAACAAGTCAGTCGATATTGAAGAAGTAACTAAGTCAAATAAGAAGCAGTTCCTTGTAATAATTTGTAAAAATAATTAAGATTGTAAATATTTCTTAATAAATAAAAAACTTATAAATACCAAAATCCAAAGCTTTTTCGCAATCTAGCGATACGAACTTAAAGCCCTAAAGGAAAAACACGAAAGGCATTTTCGTAACAATATATAAAATATCATAAGTCATTATATTAAAAAGATTTGCAATATTCTAAATATCTAAAACGATAGCCGCTAAGTAATAGTATTACGACTTATGAAATTAATTTAAACAAAATAGACTGAATCCACTCCTATATCCTGTATAAGACAAAAAAACTCTAATTCTTAATATTTGATAATATTAACTGTAGAGCAAATTTGGATCTAGTTTAAATATATTTTTTCAAAACTATCTCATATAATGGTTACTACAGACTTTGCATGGCATCGAAGTCTAATTTTAAATACTTTATGACAAAAATCCAATGAAGAATAATAAGATCTTTCAGAAGAAAATGAAGTTTACTGAATTTGAACGTGGCTTCCGTGAATAGTATTCGTTAATCTGGAAACTATGAAAAATATTTGGTTTTTTATCACTTAAATAAATGAAAAATAAAGAAAAAGCCGACTTTACCTGATTAGAAACTTTTTATTTATTTTTCTTAACATTACCTTAGTTTGCTTGGTACAGCAGTAAAAATCTGCATAAAGCCAAAAATAATACAAATTCACTTTGCTTGAGAAAAAGATTATAACGAAAACACATTAACTGAATGTAGTTATATTTTCTTTATATTATATTTTATGTCTCCGTTATAGTTTCCCTTTACTTTTCATAAGAGTCCGTTGAACTAATTTTCTGGTTTTTAAAATGACATGAATTAGTGCTTTAAAATGGTTTTTGGGCTCGTGGAATGAAGTGGTGTTTTCTCTCTTTGGTTTAACCAAAAAAAAAAAAAAAGGTTCAAAGTTCAATCTTTGTACACACATCTCAGGCTCTTTGTGAAGCTAATATATAATCGAGTACATAACCAGACGTACTGGTTAGCTGAGTGCGTAGATATTTGTTTCAAAATTGCATCCAGAACCGATTATGCGGTACTTGTGAAAAGAAATTGTTAAGCTCGCATCAAGCAATGTATAGCAATAAATTGAATCACGAGAATACATAAAATCTTAGAACTTAGAGACTACAATCGTTAAAATGAAGTTACATTTGCATTGTGCCCAAAAGTAAAACTGCATTCAATTTTGGTTTACTTTCAAAGCCCACTTGATGCAATTTCGGCGACTTATTTCAAGTAATTAAAAAAAACCGCATTGTTTTTCAAATGACCTAATATTTGAATAAAACCGACAAAAGTCAACATTTTAAACCACAAGTCGTATACAGACATTTTAATTGAAAAGAATAAAACAAAAAAGCATAAATTTGCATTTAAATTGTTTTAATTAAATTACGCATTTTTATTATAAGATTACTTTAATATTATACTCTAAAATTAACAACAAAAAAAAAAAAATTTTTTTTTTTGGTGAATAAATCTATAAAAAAGTACATAAATTTACTGAAGCATAAAAACCATAATAAAGCTTTTATAAAATCAGAGGACATTGGCATTAAACGAGTGATAAGAGGGGAAACATAGAATAGGAAAAAAAAACATTTTTTTTTTTCAAATGTGACAATCACTTAAAATTTATGCTATTAGAATCAACAAGCACCATATATATAAGCCACGGTAACTAATAAAAAGTGATATTTTGTAATAAATACATATGTATGTTTGTGTACACTAGCTATCGTTGTGTACCTCGTCTCGTGTATGGCGAAAAAAAAAGATAAAAAGTAGAGCATAACACAAAGGAAATGTCAGCCGTTTTTGTGTTCGCGTTTACGATAAACTAAACTGAAATATACGAGTATCAATTTTTTCTCCTTTTTTTTTGTTCAAAATCATACACTTGTCGCAACCATATACATAATATTTGTGATATTATATATTTATAATATAATTAGTTACGTACCTATTAAAGTGATTTCGCCTGTTCATTCGAAGCAGTTGTGATAAATTAGATTTTCATTTATTTTTCAGCATTTGCGTGTTGTTTATTTTAATCAATTCTTTTTTTTTGTTGTTGTTGTAAACCGTATTTGGATTCTGAAAATATATAAAACAAGAAAAACAAAAGAGTTAAAAAATTAAAAATTCATAATTCATTCACACACATCCGACTGGAACACGAATCTTTCGATATCCATCACATTGTTATGTCCATCAAAGGGTTTGTATTGCTTTTGTCACATGTCTATTATATAATGCGAGAAAATATACATCTAAAGGCTACACATAAAGTATACATATGCTCGAATGACGAAATTTATTTATCGCTATTTCTCTACCGTCTGTCTGTTGAATTATAATATCATTCGAATCAACTTTGAATTGAAATGATAAATATAATAAGTGTTCTTCTAAAAAAAGTTTTCTCAGATTGTAGTTATCATACAGTCGATTTAAAATTAAAAACAGGCAGACGAACAAGTGGATGGACAGACTAACAGTCATGATTAAATCGATAGTAATATTTGTACTGATCAATATATGATGAGTTTTATAAGTATTCCTTTTTTTCCAAAATTATTATTAAATTACTTATATCTGTGACGCTAAGTCGATAGTAGGTAGTGCAATAGAATCTAAAATGAATCACAAAATGTTGAAAGCCTAATAAAAAATACTGCAAAAACCAACTACGTCACTTTGAAGCAAATAATGTTGCTTCGCTTATGATGGTAAATAAAAAGTACATTAAACTTGTAACTTTTAGACATGTGCTTCACATACTTCATAGTTATGGTAAAGTATTCGCATTTTTAATCAACGTGTATAGCGGAATTGATTTAGCAACGACCATCTATCTGTCTATCAAGGATGAGACTTTCAAGCATCATCTCCAATGTAACTGCATCTACATAAATTTGTAAATATATATATATATATATATACATAATATATGTACATATATATATATATATATGTGTGTGTGTGCGTGTGTGTATGTATGTATGTATGTATGTACGTACGTATGTTTGCATGTATGCATATATGTATGAATGTGAATATATATGTATGTGCATCTATGTATGAATACATAGTACGTATAAATATACATACATTTTAACTGACTAATTCTAGGCTTTTTGAACATAACGACAAAGTTGTTCTTAGTAACGTATGTATGAAAAATAACAATAAATTACAAATTACATCAATATTTACTATGTAGGCAACAAAATTTCGATTTCTGTATAAAACAAATTACAACAAAAAAAAAAAATAAATAAAAGTTTTAAAGTTCAACAACAGACATTTGGATAAATTTGTGTTTTTATTCGAGATTTTCGTTTTTTCTTCTGTCTTCAATTATTCAAAACACATTGTCTTACTTTCGATTGTTGAACAAATTGACTTTTGTTCTTTAAAATGTGTTAACAAAAATAATTATTATTATTATTTAGTTTATAATATAATAATGATAGTGATAATGATGATGTTATTATTTGACTTTTGTATACAACATATTTTTTTTTATCATTTAAGTAAAAGTGCAACATAAGCTCTTAAGCAATAGGTTGTCAAAAATTGATAGACAGGGAACTTACATTAATTTGGTTTTTTTTTTTTCTTTTTGCTTTATATAACATTTTAGTGCTTCATTTGAAAGAAGTTTTATTAGTAAAATATCTTTGAAGTTTTTGTGAAAATTGTTTTAATATAATAAATATATTGATATTCTTTAGTAAGCGTTGAGTACAGGTGCGGATGACACTTAAATGAATATTATTAGGACAAACTAATGAAAATGTTGTCAATATACAAAAGTTTTAAATATTTTGAATAACTAAACGCTCTAATACATTCGAAATATATTATACTGTTTGACATATATTTTTTAGATGTCGCTGATGATGAAATATGATTCAATTCATTCAAAGCGTTCTGTTGCTTAACTTTACTCTTCTTGAGTTATAAATTTAAATAAATATTTATAAGACATTCTTATATTTTTTTTTAATGAATATGGATAAATTTTACATCAGATGGTGCATGTAGGTGCATATAGAACTCGTTCTGTTAAGTTAAATTATTAGCAAATAATATTATTAAAGCTTTATACATTGGTTGCGTGAGAATATTTACCAGAATTATGGACAAACAATTTTTAATTTTTGCGTCACGAAAACGCGACCCATATCGTCTCCTAATCGATTTATTAGCCTGATTTTTCTCTATTTAGATTTCGGCTATTCTCGTGATCCAAAAAACCTTTCTGGGAATATCATGTTGCCAGCTTTAAAAAACAAAACAGACTCTAACTGTTCAGACCAGCCGTTTTTGAAATTCTTAGAGCTTTAAAAGTTGGCATATATACTTCTCACTCCTGCAAAGAGGTTAGTTTTCGAAAAACGTGTATTTCTGTTACAAACGTTTACAGCTGAGGAAAAATACGCAAGTGCTATTGTCTATAACTTAAAACTATAGAATTAGATTTCACAGAAATGTTTAAAGAAGTGGTTTTAAAATCTCACTCGAAAATCGTCCCAAGAAACCAACCGACACATCGATAATTAACAAAACAACTTTGTCATCATTGAGGCAATGAATAACAAATAACTAATCCAAAGGTAATGAAAAGACATTTTTTTTGTTGTTGTCAAACCGCAATCAAGAAAATTGAAAAATGTATTGAGCTTGAATTACGCAGACAACTGTTGTAATATAACCACTTATCATATAAGCAATAGAATTAACCAAATGTGAATTACAACGGTAGTATTTTAAAGTTATGTATAATTGATCAGTTCATAATGAGCTCTTTAATTCGTTAAATCCCGTTATTTTGTTCAGCGAATAAAGCGGCTTGAAAGGTGAAGTCATCCTCTCCTACAATCGAACAATGAGTTTCAAAGTACGTTATTCTTTATTTTATTTACTTTACTCTCTAAAGATTAGCTAGCAAACGTGCCTTCAAAATTAATCTAAATATATATATATATATATATATATATATAAATTTTTACTAACGATTATATTAAAGCAACAAAAATATACTTGACCTAATAATAAAAAGATTTTAATAAAAATTCTAGTTAATTTAAATTGCGATTGTCTTCATCATCATTAGATTGACAGGCTGACCACATATGTATGTAATCACCGAAGCCTTGATAAAGATTTTTGCCAAATTTAAATGTCTAACTTTCTATGTCGATTTTGGTGGTTTTGAAAAATTGCGACAAAACAGAGACATGAGAAATTGGCAAAGACTGATTTATTCAATAGAGTATTACACTGATGTATAATAGCACATGTGATTGTGGCTAATGACTTATTTATGTTGTAAACAGTCGATCTAAACTAGTTATAAATTAGATTTTTAGATATTTTCTAATTTTTTTTCGGTGGATCAAATTTTTTTTTGTAGAATTTTTAAGACAAAGTATTTCTTACTTAAAATTTAAAAGAACATCTCAAAGAGAATGAACCTATACTAAATAAAAACATAGGTTTCCTATATGTGTGAAGTGAAGTGTTATAAAAAAAAGTGTTATATCTGCTGATTTCGTTGGTGTTTGGTAGAAAATATGATATTTCATATGCTCTCATTTGTATACTGAATATATTATTATAACAGAGAATAAAGACAATAATTTCTTTCCATATTCGCTTGTTCATATATAGAACTGCATTGTATAATGTCTGCAAATTCATTTTTGTTTTACAACTTTGTTAATTATCTGTCTGCTTGCCTGCCTGCCTGCCTTATTTATTCCCTGTAGTATACTTTTGTTATCAAAACGATTTCATTAATATAAATAAAATAAGAGTCATAATACAAACAGCAATTTATTTTCATTGAGAATACAACTAATACCATTACAAGTGACACAAACACGCATACAAAGGAAACAAGAACAACAATTTACCTATAATACTAAAAAAAAGTCAACCATTGACTATTTATGATACTGGAAGAGTATTAAACGGAGATTACAGATAAACAATTCGAATACATGCCTACATATTGAAGCAAATACTCTCATGTATGGTCATACTCATACATATCTATATTGTTTAAAGAGCAATAGAGTGCAAGGGTAATCGCAAAAAAAGAAAAAAAAAACGTTTTCATGTTATAACTCTGTTAATAATTACCATGGTCTGAAATAGATCTATATCTGGAAAAAGAAAAATAAATAAAAGGCGTGTAACACATATTTTTGCAATTGTTATAGCAAAAACAAAAATGTTAAATTAATAACATTTTGTCCAAGTTTGCATAAATCTTTTTATCAAGCGGAAAACATTGTTATCTTCCCATTGAATACTTGTCAAAAACTGAAGAACTGAAAAAATGATAGAAAAAATCATTCTATTACAATACAAAAGTTCTTATAAGAGAAATTAAGTTCGATTATATGTGCACATATATAGTTTCGTATCCATATCCATATTCATATTTATATTCATATTCATATACATATAGATATATGAATTCATCTAAATATATACATTCATGTAGATATACATATTCATATTCATATTGATATTCATCTTTATATTCATGTTCGTATTTATATTCGTATTCATATTCATATTCAAATTCATATTCGTATTCGTATTCATATACATGTTCATACTCATGTTCGTATTCATATGCATATTCATATACATAGATATATATACATAATCATGTAAGTATACACATTCATATACATATTCATATTCATATTCATATTGCTATTGCTATTCCTGTTCCTATTCGTATTCTTATTCTTATTCGTATTCGTATTCGTATTCATATTCATCTTCATACTCATGTTCGTATTCATATACATATTCATATTCGTGTTTGTATTCATATTTATGCAGATGTTCATATTTATGTTCATATAAATGTACATATTCATATTCATATTCATCTTCATATTCAAATTCATATTCATATTCATATTCATATTCATATTCATATTTATTTATTTATATATTTATATTCATATACAAATAGATATACCTATTCATGTGTAAATATATGCATTCAATAACATATACATATTCATGTTCATGTTTGTATTCATATTCATACAGATACCTTTTACAGCTAGCTGGCTACTGCCTAGTAGGCTACTGACAGCTTCGCTGGCTTATCTATGCATAGACTAGTACCGATCAGACTGCTGCCCCGGCTGCAACATGTTGCTGCGACACGTAACTTTTTTTTTTCTTATATAATCTAATCCTATTAACCGATTTTATATTTTTACAAAGTTTTTACCTAAATATTTAAAGGTTGGAAAAGAATTTACAATTGTCCAAGAACTTCAATTTGAAAAAGAATGTATATTATGTTACAACCTTCGTATACTGCGGTAAATTTTCAATGAAATGCATGAAAACAATTTCGAAAAAATTTTCATTCACTTTCCGATATTTTTTTTTTTTTTTATTCAAGAAAAAATACCAAATAATAATTAAAACAAGTTAATAAAAATTTTGCTAATAATATTTCAACTGCACTTAATGTATTTGGGTCATTTACACTGGCACTCACTGTATGTTATGCATTTAATTGGTTACCTATAAATTTTTGTATTTCCTTTAGCAAATTAATCAATTATGTTATTTTTAGGTTTATTTGTTTTTTTATTTTATTAGTATTTTTTATTTAAGTTTTATTACTATAATTTCCTTTTGGAATTTTTTTGCAAAATTTTCTTTTTATATATATATATATATATATATAACAAGATATATATAATGTTTTGTGTTTGTTCGCAATAAAGAAAAGATGTTTGCATCGATATTTGTGTTCAGCATTTCAATTGTGAATTTCTTGTATTTAATCAAATCGCTCTTTAATAAATTTTCTTATTGGCGTCGTCTGGATTTAGTTGATTGGTTGTACTTCTCGTAATTCAAAAAAAAAAAAAACACTTAGCAAGAAAGCTATATCTGCTTCGCGCCGAATCAGAGATACCTCAAACAGATGTACAAAAAAATATCTTTCTTCATTACGGAAATACTAGCTAAGTTATCCAAGCCATTTGTCAGTCAACTATCGAATGATTTTAATAAATAAGTCATTTATATCAACATACTCTGAAATTTGTATTTCTTAAAATTATTTTAGATAAATTAATATAGTATATCCAGGCAGGCAGTCATATCACGCCCGTTTTTAATTATATATGAGAGTATTATATTAGAGATTATATATATTAGTTCTCCATTTTTATCTCAGCTGGTCCGGCCGCGAAAATTCTGATATGAAGGAATATATAAATGGCTAGAAGGATGGCTACAAGGCAAGGACTTGGCTAAGTCGGTTTAAAATTTCATGCTGAGAAAAATTTGCATTTAGTTTGCTCTGACATGTGGGTGTTACAAACGAAAGACCAAAGCTGGTGCGCCTGATAATTTAGTGGGTTTGTCAGCTTTTTTACGTTCTTTAATATTTTACGGAATTTCTGTGGTTGTCGACAGCGAGTTTATAATAATAAAGTATTGAGAAACGCAAAGAGAATAAGTCAAGAGTATATACGAGAAGCGATGAGGTTTTTATTGGTTTTTTGTGCAAAAAGATCTTGTGCTCGCATAGTAGTGAAATTTCTTACATCTCTTTCATAGTTTACGTTTCAATTTTTTTCATATGTCTCCTAAAAGACCGCAGTTATTAAGAATTTTTTTCTTTCTTATTTATAATCTTTTAAACATTTTAATATGAATGTGGTATGTAGTTTGCTTTAGCGGACAGGTTATGTTAGGGGAAATAGATTTTTCTTTCCACAAATCTCTCTTTAAGTAGTAGTGAAATAAAAATGTAATTAAAACACATTGTATATGTCTTTCGTTGGTTAAAAATTCTCTGAACTGTGTGAGGAAAAAATATGTTTTTTTTTTTTGTAGCTTTAATAAAGCTTGAATATTGAATACCGAAAAATAGTGAAAAAATTATTTTTTTATTTATTTAATTTTGTCTTTATTTAAAAAGTTACAATAACCCTTTTCTGATTTTTATTTTATTTACTATCAAAAAAATACCCACCGGCTGAAACAAGTCCTAGGGAAGGAGATTTCTATTAAATAAATTTAATTTTGAAGTAAGTGACAATTTTTCTACCGTAATTTTGTGATCATTTGTGAGCGATTATTAGTCAATTTAGCTTAATCTCGCAAAAGGCTTTTTTTTTTCTTGTATGTAAATGTCCAACGTTCACTATTCTTTGTATGATCTATTGGGATCTTTGCAATGATAATTATATTTCTCGCATTTTATCATCATCACAATTAATATGATTGATATGTTTACTATGTGCTGAAGTTAATGCTTAGGTTCATTGGCTCAAGTCTATGATTCTATCTATCCTTAAAAGGCTCTATTTATATCTAATTAGTCATCAATAAATAGTTGCTGAGGCAGCACAGGCATTTTAAATCATGGCAACATTTTCTCTCTTTTTTTTTTTTTGTTGATAACGCTGCAAAAACAAAACTTTACTCATAATTTTGGCAAGAAGTGCAAAGTGATGTTGAATTCATTTTATATTCACATTATACGATGCCTAAAGAGGCAGTTATTTTGGAGGTCATTCCTGACCTGCTTTCTAAGCTTAGTAAAGCAAGGAAATATAAACCCAGAAGTCAGTCGGTAACTTATTTACAATTACATGGCGCTATTACGTGCCATCTAATGGCCAGTTCTGGATGTTTTAATTCCATATAATATAATATTGTAAAATGAATGTTATAAAAAAAAAAAAAAAAAGTTGAAAAACTTATTATAATATGCAAAACTAATTATGTGTACACAATTGTGCAGGCATATGCTTGCATGTATGTTTTATTTAAAAAAAATAGAAATTAATCAGCAAATATAGGAATAAGCAGACAGATATTATCGATAACAATTTAAAAAAATAAATAAAAATTAAAAACATAAAAAATTGTTCATCTAAATAATTCAATATGTCATACGGTTAGTTATAATACGTCTGCTGTGTTAATTAATCGCATATATATATATATATATATATATATATATGTGTGTACATATATATATATATATTTATATATTTTCGTATAACTGTGTATCTGCCCAATTGCACAGAAGGTTCATATCATGAAAATGTGTCATATATGAGCGAAATGATATGAAATGTTTAAATTTTCGTTACATGCAGGAAGCCAAGCTAAGTTCTCTTATTTTATTTTTAGTTTTCCATGCAATTCTACAATAATTAACGTTCATTAACAGCTTTTTGAAAAATGGTTTTTCCAAAACCAACAAAAAAAAGTTTGGTTTTTATTCGAAACCACAAAATTAGCATAGGAAGTTTTATTTTAATTTTTATTTTTAATTTTTGAAAATTTAATGTAATTACGTCAGTATAATTACTTAGTTCTAAATGGTATATTTTCCTATCCAACTATATGAGAAACGTTTTCTTCTTAACTATTATTTGCATGTGCTTTGATTGGCGAATCCGAACTTATTTGTAATCATCCTCTTCACGGTATAAAAATTTATAAAATTTTATGATCATCAACGAACCTTGATGGTATGTCAAATTTTGTCATTCTTTTCCCAATAGCCGAAAATATAAAGATAATGCTTAAGGTAGTACTTAAATCTTTCATCTAATATCTTTTTAACCTTTTTTTTTTCAAAATCACTTCATTGTTATTTTTCAGATAAATAAAAAAAAAAGAGCTCGAAAAGAGCTCTAGGAACATTTAAAGCTTTTGTGTCTTTTTGAAAAGTAATGAATTTAACAACAAGAACGATTTCGTACAATAATTTATCACTTCTTTAAAGCTGGATGGATTATCACGTCAAGAATGTAGAGATGAAATTGTTCGTGTTCACGATAACATTGCACACACTAGAGTATGTATGCGATAAATTGTTGGTAAAATAAATTTTCGTGGGGAAGAAATATTTACTTCATAATGTATTTCGTGAAAAACGCCCAATTACAGCCGTAACTGAAAAAAACAATGTTCAAACTGTTCACCAACAAAGCAATAGTGATGTATGATTTTATTTGTGCTTTTCTAGGTGTTGGCATTTCGAAAATTCGAAAAATTTTGTACGGTCACATTGACGTTCAAAAATAATTTCTTTATTTAATATGACATCACTCAAATCGCTCAAAGCGAGGATCGTGTGGATTCGTGTACGAAGAGTAAAATAATTACAAAGAGAATCCTTAAATAAAATATAACATTAGTTTGATTAATGGAAGAAAGGAAAAAATTTAATTGATATAGAAAGGGTTCAAAAATGAAACGAATCCAAGAAAAGTTAAACGCGCACACTTCGTGAACAAAAAAATAATTACTTCGTTTTTTCAATCTACACTTCGCTTTAAAAGATAATATATAAAATGTTCGCTCCGAATGATATATCATCAAATGTTCGAAAATTATCATCAATGCATTAGAAATTGGCCAAGGTAGACAATATTTTTTACTTATTAAGCTATTAATTTATTATATTGAGTAAGTAATTGCCGATTTCTTCAATAAACTAAAGGTTTTTTTTTTACTTGGAATGAAGTTTAATCTATAATCTATTTTCCATTTTGTTCGATGACCGTTTGCCATCTCTCTGACAACTTGAAAATTCCATGCTCGTAGAATGTCTGAATTTTTTCTGCCAAAAACTAAAGTTAAGTCAGATTTTACAGCGTCCTCATCGTTGAAAATTTTACCACAGAGAGTTGGCCAGGGATTGAAATAAGTGGTAATCCGATGGTGCAAGATCAGGAATATATGGTGGGTGTACCATCAATTCCCAACCAAGATCCATCAATTTTCGCCGAGTGGCCAAAGAAGTATGCGCGGCTTAGCATTGTCCTGGTGAAACATGACCAATTCTGCATTCAATTTGCCGACAATAGACCTCCAAACTAATGGTTTGGTTGGAAGCAACTTAAAATACACCGGACCTTTCCAATCCCACCAAATTGACAGCAAAATCTACTTTTGTTGGATATGTGCCTTTGAAGTGGTTTGCGATGACTTATTAGGCATGCACAACGATCGTTTTCGATTGACATTGTTGTACACAATTCTCTTTTCGTCTCCAGTGATGCAACGTTTTAAAAGCGGATCGAATTAAATTGCGTTTAAGCAATAATTCGAAAACGCTAACGCGCTTTTTCAAACGAATTTCTTTCAAATCGTGCAGAACACAAATATCCAGCTTCTTAACGAGACTGACACGTCTTAAATGGCTGCATGTGAAACATTTAACTTCACTGTAATCTCCCGTGTAGTTACATGACGATGCGGTTCGATGATGGTTTTGATTTCATCCTCATTAAGCTCAACTGGTCGACTTGAACGTTGGTCATCTTTAAGAGGAAAATCTCCAGAACGGTATTTTTCAAACCAATTTCGGCATTGTCTTTCTTTAAGAGTATACACATCACGTAACTTTTTAGCGGCTTGCACTGCGTTCTTTTCTTAACGAAAATAATAAAGCAAAATATGGCGGAAATGTTCGCGCTTGCATTCCATATTAATGTTTAGGTGAAAAGAAGCTTTAAGAAACTAAAACTTGTAAGGTTAGATAAGGATGACAGCTGACATATATAAGAAGAAGAAGATGGTAACATTTACGGATATCATAAAAATGGGAGTGAGAGACATCTGTAAGTGAAATCGACCGTTACTTAGTTGCTAACCCAGTATTTATTAACTTATATATAAATCTGTTGATCTACTACCTGTTTATTCCGGTGGTAGATGCTTCAGGATCATAATTCTTTCTTTATCTTCAATAATGAGTTCAAAATCTTTCTTTAAAGTTTTAAATTTGATTTCAAACTTTTTATCATTGTCTTTTTATAATTGTCTATCAGATGCTCCCAACTATCTCGCATAAATGTTGTAAAACTAAGAATTCAAATATCATATAATAATAATAATAGGGTTTCGTTGACATTTCTGATAATAAATGATCTTTTTCTTTATTTAATAATCAAAATTACTTGCAGTCTTAATTTATTCAATATCCGATCGATTCAAGTCGAATATAAATCTTAATTCAATATTGTATTTATATGCGTTATAGTTATAATCGATTCCTGTACGTGAGATTCTTAAATTTCCCACTCCTTACTTGCCTTTTTAATAAATCTAGCGTGAAATTTTTATCGTGGGAATGTTTTTAAGATAATAAAAACATCATCAACATCACCAATGAGATGATAAGTTGTGTCGTAGCCAACTGAATCTTTCGACTAAGAGGAATACATAAAAAAAAGTCCAATCATCGCTATAGCAACTTTCAAATGTCAGCGAATTTTGTATGAAAACTAATTTTGTTTTTGTTTTTTTCGCTTTAATTGAAGACGACAAAAGCACTGGATGGATGGTTAGTTGAAAGAAGTGCATTAGAGCTGACATAATTCTTCTTCTATAAATATTTATGGTTGTATTTATAAATATATATATAAATATATATATGTATGTACGCACACGCACACATATTAGTACCTGATTGCTTATTTAAGATGCAGTCGTGGTCAACCAAACAAACAGCAACACTATATGAAGTAAATAAATACATGCATATATATGTATATACGTAAATACACACATATGTTTTTTTATTATATCTATTCTATATACGACGTCTATGCCGAGAACTTGTAAAAATAGATTTCTGTTTGATTTTTGTAATCATCACCATCATCACGAATAAATGTGTATGGTGACGTCGTCATTCCTGTTTTGACCCCTTTGCAAAACTTAGATATAAATAATATTTTGAAACTCCCTTATTTATTATAAGAGCCATCTATTGTGAAAATAACGCATAGGGGTCTATGCTCCAAAAAGATTAAGTCGCCTGCAATAGTAATTATATTTCTGGTTTGTTTCGTTATATATTTTTGTTTTTTTTTTAAGCAAATTATTATTTACTTGTACATAAAGGATAATATATTTAAGAGTGAAGAGCTGTATGTTGTAATAAGTATTCCCCTCTGTTTATCTGAACAATTAAATAGTTCATGTTGCTCGTAAACCCAGTTCAAAATTTGAGTAAATAATTGTAAAAAACCATCTTCTTATATTTCTATCCTATACTTATTGGTCTTATTCTTATGATAAATGAGATTCTCTTCTAAGTGTGTAACTATATAGATAGAGATATTGAAACAAAATTATATCGTAATGGAGCTAATCAGCACTCGTAGTATATATGCAACTAATATAAAATCCTAAAAAGGCTCCACATTTTCTGTGACTGTTTTATTTAACAATTTACGAAAAACTCTGTTATGTTCAATACTGGAATAGTAGACACTTGAGAAATATTTGTAAATCATATAAAATATTTCGAATTGAAATTCAAGCCGATTCGAGATAGGTTAGCTTCACATCCGTTAATGCGAAATTACGCCCATTCTAGTTGTTTTGATAAAGACGAAATTTTAAAGTTTTATTCGAAATCCTTGCTTCGTCTTATGAACTAAAAATATACCGAAGTTACTGCTTCTCAGCATATTATTGAGGACACTTAACGTGAACTGAGCATCTTTATGTCAACACTTATAATCGCAAAAGGAAGAAATGTAAAGAACGAAATGTTTTCGGCGATAAACGAAATACGCCAAAAACCGCCTTTAATAAAAAATATTTTATATACACCGATGGATTCACACACCATCATCCGCATTGGAAAGCTTGCATGTGTTTTAAATTTTAACTTTAATTTTGTGCAAATTTTGAACTTAAAGGCCTAAAATTCATTTTCAACTGATGATAATTTTAGTTACATAGATATCTAGCTTAAATTATTTACGTCACTACCGTATACGTTACATATCTTATTATAAATTTAATATAAATAACTTGTAGAATAGAAAACATAGCAATAATTACATCGCGGTAAGTTAACAAGTGGTTTTTCATACATTACCGGTTTTTTTTTTCGTTTTTTTATTTTTTATTTTTTATTTTTTGCTTTGTTTCCTTAGTTTAGCTCTCATATATAATATAAGTTTTCTTCTTAGGTACCCTTCAAAATGTTTGCGTACGTGTTTGTGTTTGCTGATCCAATCAGTCACCCAATCTGTGTGTCTGGGTTTTTCTATAAGCCGCTTTACTTACTTCGTTTTTCTATAAAACGGCAGACAAGAACGAATAAACGAATATCAAAGAATCGTTGGGAATTCAACGTAAGCACAGCTTTCATGTATTGTGATTGCTTTGGCTTGAGGCAGACAACAAGTGCTGCAAATAAATTGTCAGTTTTAGCGAATACAGATCGTTGTTATTATCAATGTCTTAGAAAGCACAAAAAGTATCCATGCTTTGCAGGATTTATTTTAAATTTGCTGTACTTTTTTATGTT
This sequence comes from Glossina brevipalpis, assembly GCA_000671755.1. NCBI lineage: Eukaryota > Metazoa > Arthropoda > Insecta > Diptera > Glossinidae > Glossina > Glossina brevipalpis. The sequence goes on along the minus strand of KK351048.1, from coordinate 882,331 downwards.
CAAGCTTTAATTGGGTTTATTTTAAACGTTTACATGGGTATATGTTAGGCGCCTTTAGTAGAAAAAAAAATAAAAATTTTTTTTTATTTGCTTAACAGTGTAATATTAAAATCTACGCTTCCTGTCAACGTTAATAATAGATCGGCAGGATAGAAATTTCGGTAAACTTTTAAGTGCTTTCAACCTCCCTTTCTTTGCCTCGTTCTATCTAAATGATAAATTATTAATTGATATATTATTAAAGAGAATGAACATAACGTTTTTTTTTTGTTTTTTTTTTTTTTTTTGAATATTGTAGAGTAGCATGTCGATACATTGTTGTAGGGTATATTTTCCTTTGAATGTTTTCAAGAAAAGATAACGTTTGAGACATTTCGAGACATTAAAGTATACCAGTATAGCTTAAATTCAAGAAGAGAAATCAATATTACTGATAAAAAAATCAATATTTTATTAAAGTACCTAAATAGAAAAAGTGAAAAATTCGAATTATTCTATCATACCTATGATCAGTTATAATTTAACGAAATTGTTTATTAGTTTATTAATTTCCAAATTTCTTTCTACCCTACGCAATGGCACAGAGAGGCATCTATGATGTTTCGAAAGATATGAAATGTAATTATTATTTGAGAAGTTTTTTTTAATTTAATAAATAGAAAAAAAAAATTCTAAAGCTTAGTAATTTTTTTCTTGACGGCTGTAGAAAATCGTTTGGTATCGTTGATGTGTTGAAAAGTTGTATAATAAATTGCTTTAATTGAGAATTTTTATTTGTTGAATTATTAATTAATATAAAAATTTTAACACATTTGAAGTTATGCTATATTGTTTCTGATTCATTATGTTAAGGCAATAATTCGACATTTTAGTTTACCTTAATGCGGAAATAACAATTCATTAAGAAACGTAACGGAAATTAATTTAATATTGACTTAAATGCGTTCAACCTAAACTCCATTCCAATGGGCCACGTTTCAATGCATGTTTGCAATTAAATATTCTAATAAATATTTACCTAATTACTGGCACTCATTATGCACAATCAAACATAGTGCACTTACACACACACACACACACGCGCGCGCAATTACACACGCATATATATATATATATATATATGTATATATATATATATATATATATGCTTATATATATACGTATATATGCTTATATATATACGTATATATATATATATACATTTGTATATACATATATATAATATGCATGTATTGTAATAAGTGCGCGCGCATTCATCTATTCACCTATCCACCTATCCACAACAATAAGCGAAGTGCTAGAATAAAGAAGTGATTCTTTTTCGGAATTGAATACAATTAAGAATTAATTAAGCACGCAACCGACTATAACCGCAACAGCAACAGCAACATTTTACCATTAAAATGAAACGTAAGTACAAACACATCAGAAATACCATAAGTCAACAATACCACAATAATCTAACATTGATGTCTGACATAGAACGCAACGGGGCAAAAATGTTAAATCAAATGAAATAAAATCACAACGTTTTCTAATAGATCAAGTCTGAGTGCATATGCATGTAAAGGTATGTTTATAAATCAACTCAGCTTGTTACATATGTAATTTACGTATATATACGTATATATATGTATATATGTATATATGTATATATATATATATATATATATATATATATCAAATATGAGAAAATATGATATGGACATGAGAAAAATGACCACGAGAAAAATATGGCCAACGTACGCTTATATATATGTTATGAATAAAATTCAGTGCACTTTTTCATACCTTATCAAGGCAAGGTAAATAAAATGATTCACTTCATTTTAAACGTATTAAATACTATATAAAACGTATCTACCCGATCTCGATTTGCCTTGTCGATCCATTTACCTATTATGAATATAAAACGCAAAAGCTTACCCGGTAATCGTAATTGATTTCTATAAATCGATTTGGCGAATAGAGCGAATCCGCCAGTAAATTTATTTACAAGAGTTAATTGACTTAAGAAGATAATACGAAGTTATATCCATTATTTTATTTCATGATACTGAGATAATTGTCAATGTTACTAACTAGCCGAGTTAGCTGATCGATCACATTCAATTAGACTTGTATTTAATTTGAACTTTTAAAAGACTCTAGCAAATATTTCGATTAATGTTTGCTTTCAATAATATGTTATTTTCTGAACAACTTCCAGTGAAGAACGCTATTCAAAGGATTTTCGGATAAATGCAACTTTTCTTATACACACTTTACAAGTTCCCTGAACCTATAAACTAAACCCAATAAACCCAATAAATTAGTCATGACCAATGAAAACGGAAACTTTTGATGTTTTTTGAAGTTAAAATTAATATTAGAGCTTGAGTTTGAAAAGACTTTCTTATCTTCTATGCGTTTCAAGTCAACAATTTTTACCCACCACCGTGTTCACTTTTTATAAAAAATTCTATACTGTTGACATTACATATAAAAAGGAGAAATAAGACAAAATTCTGACTTTATATTAAAATTCAGATTTGCAGGAAATTTCAAACATTATTACTATTCCAACCACCGATAGGTGGGCTTCATTGTCGCATTCAAAAATCCTTCAGAGAGGAAATCGTGTAAAGTACTAATCACTCTAGGAATCTGAATTGATTTAAATGTAAATTCCCCATCAAAAATTGTGATAGAAAACAAAACTTAGTTCTGCTACGCAGATTGTGATCTTTATTGTACGTGATTCGCCTTTAAAGAGGTTTCTTGCGGGCCTATTTAAAGGAGAGCTGAAAGCATGCAAACCTACTATTCCAAACATGATTACTGATAGCCTACGAATTTTAGCGGACATTATTTTAGAATTTTTCTTTCGTTTTTTTTTTTAATATTTACCTAATCTATCGAAATGTTCGACGTAAAAATAGCCTTGATAGATTAGCTAGCAAGTTCTTCAAACAAAACTTTTACTCTTCTCATTTTACTAATATTAAATAGCCAAAGAAGAGCGATTCACATTGATAATGTAATCAGTCAACAGAAACTCATTCCATATATCTGTTTACATGAGTATGATTTAATTAATTAAATTATATTAAAACAATATATGAATTCTGATCATTTGAGGATTTAATAATATAAATATTATTATTCATAAATAATTCACGCTTTATTAAGTCATAGAATAAGGAAAGTTTAATAGTATGTAGCAGATATCTAAGGTTCGTTTTAAAGCATATATATGCGATTGTTTCACTTACCGTTTTCTTTTAATTAATACATAAATAAGCAAATACGAATAAATATTCTAATGAAATGAACTATAATAAATGTACTACATTTCTTAGCTCATATACGTCACACACAGTTTAATTACAGTGGGTCAGTGAACCAATGCAATGCAATGCACAACTAATTTTTATTTTCAAATTTTCAAAACATTTCTCAAATAGCATAAGTTATTAAACGGAATAAAAGAGAACCATAGGCGCGGGCACTTTTGCGTGCGTTCTCCAACATTCCAATTTAGATTCATACACGGCGAATGCATATATATATATATAAACACACGTTCATATAAATTTTTATACATTAACATACCAACTATGTACGTATTTATAAACGTAGATAGTAATGCATTTTCAATTTCAACTTCCGCTTTTATATATATATATATATATATATATACAACGAGACCCACGCCATCGTAAACGGTTAACAATAATTACGTACTTTTGCACTTTACGGGCAGAACTTTACGATGAAATAATGTATGTGGCTTGTTGATGTAGTAGAGATGGTTAAGCGTTCTTGTGTGTGTGTGTGTGTGTGTGTGTGCACTTGTATAAAATATACATAATAGAAAAGTAAACATGTTCATCAACACTTTGACGCTCCGCTGCATATACCGGCACGCATGCACATAATGTACAGGAATGAAATGCAGACACCAAGACTGACTGCCAAACAGACATAGAGGCTCTATATTTGTAGCAAGTACTTCCTTAAAAAAAAAAAAAAAAACGTATAAAAACCAAAATTCATATTCTTATTGCTAATCACCTATAACTATGGGGACGTATTAAGTTAATTACGTTTCTTAAGAATTTTGACTAATTACAGATCCTTTACGGCATCTTCGACAATAAGATGCATCACTTTTTTTTTCTTTGATCAGAAATGAAAGAAAAATATTTTCATAAATATTGACCAATAAATATTAAAAGCAATGTTAGCTAATGATACATCTGAAAGCTTTCGAAAGCTAAATTTTCTGTTGTTTGAACGACGAGATTTGACGGCATTGATAGATTGTCTTCGCCACTTTCTAGAAGACCGTCAGCTTTCTACGTTTCTAGGATTCTAGCAATTTCTTTAACTTTTTTTTATAACAAGAGAATAAGATTTGATTTTAATGTCTCATATTTTCTATTCAAAATATTATTTAATAATCTACTCGTTGCAAGTATGTTTTTGTTCTGTTGTTATATAAGATATAATGGCTCTGATTAAATGTTTTTCTTGCAATTACTTCTCGACGTCAATGTTTCATGACTGGTAAATACGTATCGTTTGTGAACATTGGCTGCGAAATAAAGTAATTAAGGCCTCCCTGTGAATAGCTATAGAATATTGTTGTTGTTGTCGGATTTCATTGAGTAACCAGAGAAAAAAAAGGGGTTCGTTTGTAAACTGTCTTCACTACTATTTGTGCCGCCCTGTTCCATTGTAATGAAGTAATAAATAATTTGAGTTTGAGTGAACTCACTTTTAATCATTACACTAATTAGTTAATTATCCATTAAGTTTTTCTTGGTAAGAGATTTGATTTATTTATTTATTTTTAAATTGCTTCGAAATCATTTACTTTTTGAAAATTCTGAAGTAAATGTATATATTTTGGTAAAAAAATATTTTTATTCGTTTATTCGTTGCTTTGAATTCAAAATCCATAAATAATTGTAAAGCATTTGAAAAACTTCTTAAGCTGTCAGTCTCAAAAGCGAACACAAGACCATTTACTTTCATTTATCACTTATTGGTCTTCAATATTATATTAACAACAATTCATTTCGTTTCGTTTGTTTAGTGTACCTGCCCTTCCCATACTTCTTAACTATTGTATTATAATCTTTCTTAGAAATCATAATAGAATTTTACATTTTTAATTTTTTTATTAATTTTTTTTTCTCTTTTATTTGATAGACATACAAAAACAATATTAGCCGGATAGGAAGCAAATAGCATTTGTTCCACCTGTATAGCGTTTGGTTGATTTTCTTCTTTCTCTTTCTTTTTTTTTTGTATTTTGATATCTGTCTATCTATCTAAATACTTTAATAATAGGAAACATAGAAAATAATAAACCAACAAACTGAATGGTTATGCAACAGGTTAGACGTCTTCAGCCAGGTAATCGGGCATTACTAATTTTAGAACTTCAATATATGTACGAGAGAGACGTTGGTGATATAGAAAAAAAAAAAAACAAAAAACCGAAAAAGTTATTCATTTCACTTCTTCGTTCTGTGTTTTCTATTGAGTTTTTTAGTTTGATTGTTATTGTTTCTGAAGTTCTAAGGTTATATATGAAAGGTTATATATATATATATACATATATATATATATACATATACATATATATTAATATACATATATAAATATATATTAATATATATTAATATACATATATAAATGTTTACATGGTTTTTATTCGAGGCTACCAATTGTTTTTTATTTTACTATATAGCTTTTACTTTATTTATTTTTTTTTTTTAAACTTTTGGATCATCAACTGATGCAATATTTATTGATAGATTAAAGGTTTAATAGTCAATTAAATTAATTTTTATAAAGTATTTGTTTTTGTTCTGATGAAATCACCGAATCATATTAAGACTAACCAGAAAAGCTTCATAAAAGCCTACGATAATATCTTATTGCAATGGAATGCTAGGATATTATAGATGTTTAGTTCAATGCTTACGATTACAGTAGAGCTTAAAGTTGCAAAATTGAACATGAATAATTACATTTCAAAATTTTGCATTTATATTCTTTTAAGATATTTTTTAATACTATTAAGATATTTTTTATTATTAATATATCGTAGAAACACATTTTTATTATATAAAAATAAAAAAGAAATCTGTATTCATTTAGTGTCGAATTATGAACACCTACTATAATAAATATAAGGCTTGTATTCTGTTTTATTTTTTTCATTTTGTCCTTTTGTTAGTAATTAGTAGGCCGATCAAATAGTCTATTGGTAAACTTTCCTAAAGCTAAACTATCAATCTTCGGTCAAAGGAAACATAAGCTAATAATATCGTAATAAAAGTCTGGTATTGAGTCTTACCCTGCTTATGGACAGCATAAGGTGTAGCCTCTACACTTTGCAGGATATTTGGAGACAGCATTTCTTGGGAATTTTATTGTTCTTAAACTTTGCTCGCGCTACCGTGCACACAGCACAACAAAAACGCAAATTTAACTTACTATCGTTAACTAATCGCGAACGCCTTAGACGAAAAGTAGCGTTTTTTCAAATTTTTTACGAAAAAGTTATGGTAATTAAAGTGTCATGCATTGTGCTGCAATGAATTCACCATCATGGTATATGTTCAATGTTAGATCTAAACGTTGAATGGTAACATTGACTGCAACGAAAATTTTCAGCGAGTTGAAAATATAACGATCAAATGCAAATATATAACCTTAGTTCTACTCCAACCACCGAATTATACACTAGAGAGAAGAATACAACGATAAGTCAAATTGAATCATTCCATTCACAGTATCGATAATTCTACGCAAGATGAGTTGAAAGATGTAAGATTTAGTTTTTCGCTAAGTGATTAAGAAGGATGTTACTCCAAACGTGAAATTATACCTTGATCTTGTCAAGGAGTTCTCACGAGGCACACATTAGTTGCCAAGCTTAAAAAAAGGTAAAGTTGCTGATATGTTTAATACGAGAATAATTGACATAAGCTTCAAGTTGAGAACTCCAATCACATAAAAAATTGTGAGAGAGAGAGAGAATAATGGAAGCGAGAATAAATTATTGAATTTTTGTATTCGACTCTTACTTATGTGATGCAACATATTGAATATAACAAAATTCCGTCCTAACTGGATACTTAATTTTACTTTTAATTTGATAATTTATTCATTACTGGAAAGCAAAAAAGCATTAAGAATCGAAAGATAATTTCTTTTTGATATATAAAGAGTTGTTTTGTGTTTCTACTTTAAATTTCTACTTTTAATAACACACAATTAAGTGCAAACTACTGTATCGCCTATACATCATAAAAAATAAATAAAAAACCAAGGGCCCGAATGAAAAAGTTGTTTACGTTGGGAAGAAACATCTGTTTCTGTATTATAAATAAATAAACAAAATGAATTTTTTGAAACAAGTTTGCAAAGATCTGCTGTTATCATCATTTGTTTATTTGGCTACAAATATACATAGACAGACACATTTGCTAGTTTAACTAGCTTCTAAAAGAATTTATATGACAGCATTTTGTATAAGAGGATGCAATGCTTCAAATCATTCATTTCTTTCGAAGTTAGTTTTCAAATACTAAACAATCATTCAATGACTTCGCAGCCTGACATGTAAATGTCGTCCATATTGGCGAATACAAATGATTTTTAGTACCATTTTTAAAGCGAAACATATTCGAAATGTATTTCACTCTCTCTCAATTCGAACATTATTTTAGAACTCACGTCTGGTTTAGCCTGAACCTTCAAAATATGGTTTTCACCAGTTACTGTTCGCTCGGCTACCTGTCGATTTGACTCTGAAGTGTAGTGATAAATCCGTGTTTCATTCATTGGCATATATCCCATGAAAAAATTCTGTTTAACTTCGTTTAAACAGTTTCGAATAGTGCTTTGAATTTGAATTATTTTTTTTTTTTGCTCCTTAGAACTCACCTCCTATTATTCACTGCTTTTAACAACCGCAAAGCTATGGAAACTATTTGCGTGTGGTTAGGTGGTCTTTAAGTTAAAATTTTGACGTCGCTAATAAGTCTAATAAGTATTTCTGTTGGATTTTGAAACGATATCTTCGGTAATTTTTTAATTAGTTGCAGCAAATAATTGGGAATTTTTTTCTCTCACTTTCTCTTTTTATAATAAATATAAAATTATTCGTAAATGTACATCAAGTGTGTGTAGATTATTTTCTTTTTATATGCAATCTCAAGCAATGATTGAGGACCACGCTGGCTGGGTTTGCAATGCAGATATTTCAAAGTAAAAATAAAATTGAGAAATTTTATAACTACACTGAATTTTTTTTTCCAACTATTTGCCAGAAAGCAAATGTTTTAATTGCCAGCAAAAAATTGTCCGACTAGGAGTTCCCAAATGATTTATGTTAGTTAAATCAATTCAGTCCACTTTCCAGTTTCTTGACTTGCTGTAAAAATACCAGATATCTCTATGAAATCGAAAGAACATTTTTTGGACGATTTACTTGTAAACTATATCCTAGCCTATCCTTAGATGCATACGTCTTACAAGTAAGTAGCAGAGTAGAGAAATTATTATAAGTACTTTGGGGTGAAAATTTGAAGCACCGCTCCTCGATTAAATAAATAAAAAACAAGAAAAGCCTTAAATCGTTTCCCAGACACAGAAGCTCAGTCCGATTAAAAAATATTTATGTATGTAAGTTTGCATTTATTTATTTATTTAGTTATTTTTTTTCAATTTGATTGAACAATTTATTGTACTCCCAATCTGTTTTCTGTCAATATGAAACAGACTTGATTTGCGTCTTGATGAATTACACAAATATATTTAAATAGCATTTAGGAAAAAAGGAAAAAAATCTATTTTTACATTTTCGATGCCACCCACATAGAATTTGGCATAAGGTGGGGTATCCTTTCTCTGAAATGTTAAAGAGAGGGTATTGAAAAGAGAATAATGTCAACTAAAATAAAAACAAATATTGCTATGCGTTTGTGTGTGTGTGTGTTGCTGTGCATGTTTGATATTTCCAATTATTCTAGAAATATTTATTCTATATTCACTCAAAAATAAAAGTGAACCGTTTAACTATGTACTCATAGAAATATTGTAATAGGTTATGAAAAATGATGTCACGCGATATGCGCTGTACTGTAGAGTTTTTCTATTATCTTCGCCCGCAATCATAACAATTTGGTTTTTCAATTTTTATAATTTATTTACAGCTCATCCCATCAATTCTATTATGATCAATTTCCATTATAAGAGTCCAAACATATACATAAATAAGTAAACTGAGTATGTGTATAACAATTCATTATTCACTCTGTCCATTGTCTCAAAATGCAATTTCCATATATTTCATGCATACATGGTAATGTTATTTATTCCCCTATATATATTTATATATATATATTTATATAAATATATATATATATATATATATATATATATATTACGAAATTGAAAAAGTATTAAGCCTTCTATATGTCATTTTATTTATTCAATTCGTGAACTGTTAATAGGCTTAATATTTTTTAGATTACCTAACAAATTTTGTATTTACCATGAAAGCAAACTCACTGCTAGCATGAAAACAAATGCATGCAAGTTTGTTTGTTTATTGTTCACCCAACGAGATACATCTTTAAATTATTCTCTTCTGCTTTTTCTAGTAATCATTTGCCGGTCTTTTTATTTATATTTTTTTTTTTTTTTGTATAGAGTATATGACATAATTTGTGTTTTGCACATATATATATATATACTTATATACGTATATATATATATATATATATATGCGCCTGTATGCAATTACTCTACAAACACAAGTATACATGCTTATAATGTAATTATGTTATATTTCCGTATTTCCTGCGTTTATCTTTTTTCGCTTTTCTTTTCGTTTCTTTTTTTTTTGAAAATATTATTATTGCATGTGCTGCAGCCAATTTAAGTTGTTTGTTGGTTTGCAATGTATCTTAATAAGACTCAAAGTATAAGCGCACACACACACACACATAATATATATTGTATATATGAATGTGTATGCATATGTGTATGTATATATTGTTTTTCTTTTGCAAACTGTTCGCAAACATTGCCTATAAACGTATATACACACTTGTATGCATATAAACGTGTGTATAGTTGAATGCATTTTTGCGGACCGTGTGATTTGTGTTAATGTGTTATTTGACTATAGGGCTTTTAATACATATATCCATCACTCAGCGATCAGGAATATATCAAGATTATTATTTCGTTTGTAACTTGATGGAAATATATCTAGTGAAAGGTTTACACGAAATATATGCACAATGTGTGATCCTAATGTAATTTATTAGTTATTTGAAAAAACACAATTATATTTATCCACATATTTGGCATTTTGCATACTTCGAATACTATTCGGAAAAAAGATTTATTTTTCTTTTACACAGATTTGTACTGTAAATGGGCACTATCCGCTTCTAATACTACGTTTTACTAACAGAGACAGAGTTAATTACTCCGCAAAAGCTTTTTGTTTTGTGTGTATAAATTGAACGAACGAACAACGTGAATATATTATAAGAACCTTTCGCACAATGAGAAAGTCCATCTATTATACATCAATCAAATCAATTCGGGATTCTAAATTGATTTAAACACGTCCAACGCTGGGAACATTCATTTCTCATCTTAGTGCTAATTGTTTTATATCGACAAAAATCACACCAGTCATCTACCAATTTGGCCTTTAATACTTCTTATACCTGGCAGCTATTTTATATATGGAAAACAAATTCTGTTCACTTTCCATAAAGTATAAAACAAAAAACAAATAAATAAATAAATAAAAAAAATAGTTAATTTTATTAGAAATCACCTGCAGAGACTAGAAGTAATATTCCCAGTTATACGTGAAAGCATAATGTCGTATACGAGCGTAATCTAAATCGGTTACCCAAGCATCTGCCATGAGCATGCCTCTAGATGTGATGGGCATCCAAGATTCGTTCTGTGACGTATACAAAATTCTCATATGTTTTACTCAGCTTTCACACATAATATTAACGGTTTGTATAAGATGAGATTTTTATGCTTGTTTGTATGTTTACATACATGCGTACATACATACTCATTAAGACATACAATGTGTTGGAGCAATTTAACAATTGAGGATAGTTGGTTATTTATTTAAATGGTTTTTTTTTTTTTTTAAATAGATTAAAGAGATTGTGTTTCGTGTGAAAGAAATAAAAATAAAAAGGAAAACAAAAAATTAACTCTTTTTGCAAGTTAAAGTTATGATGTCACCAAAATCTTTTTAAGATTTTAATTTTAACTGACTCGAATTTTCCGCATTTTCTTACATATTGACGCATACCATATCAACAAAAACATACAAATTTTTATATACACGTGGATGGATGAATAGGCAAAAACACAAAAAGAAAAAAAAAGGAAGAGAAGATCGTAGTATTAATAATATTTGGTGAAAAAAAGAGAAATTTTTCTTTAAATTCAGAGTTTGTAGATTCTTTAAGAAAACAAATATATAATTTCTCAGGGCTTGGATAAATAGTCAAAGATTTAATATTTCTTGTTTATTTAGTTTATTTAGTTAATATATATTAATCAAAGTCTATATTAAAGCAAACTCATGAAAATGTAATCAACCGAATAAGACTGAAAATTATTGATCAATTTCATCAAAGTAAAGATATCTGTATTTATTGAATATATATCCATGAAATCTAAGAAATTTAAGAAACCAATTGATCAAATTTTTAATGAGTTAATTGACTGATCGGAATTATTTTTCACCGTTATTTTGTCTAAACATTGAACTTGCTCTATAGTTTAGAGTTATATTCAAAAGTTCTGACCCCTCCTTCTGTTATAGAACTTGATTATGTCTCTCATATGTCATTGCCTCACATATAAGATTACTGTTTGCTATAGGTTCTAAGTTATTAACAAGAACAACAGAAATACATTTTTTTAGTATCTTTTCAAATTTTTAAAAAAATTTTCAAAGTTTATATTGATCTTAAAACTAAAAATATCAATTGACTTAAACTAGAAGACATATGTTCTCATGTCTGCTTTCCATCCGCAAAAATTTTCGCTGCGGGAGTTTCACAACGGACGAAAGAGAAACAGATAGTAGTGGAGTAGAGTGAAATGTTTAAATTTATTTAAAACATCTTTTTAATCAGAAAGTCACTCGTATATCTTGAACGTTACAAACAAAACCAGAAAGAGATGCAGAAATTACAGAGGAATACCTTATATACCTATACAAAAAGTGGAGTAGCAGTTTCAAAATTTTCAAAGGGGCAGTATTTCGGGCGGGTTCAAAACTAAATAAAAGAATCGTTATTATTAGAATTACTATTTTTTGAAGTTCGCTAAGTCAAACCAAAGTCTCACATACCCGTCGATATATAATGGTTGATAAACAGATAAACAGGAGGGTGATAGGCGAACTCATTCATATATTATTCTAGATTTCAGTGCTTACCAATAAAATATATTGCGCCTTCGGTAGGTATTTGCTAGCAAAATCACGTTCTGAAAAAACTATACCTCATTGAGAGTAAATTTTGATTAAAATACTTTATAACTATTATTCAGAGAATACACAAAAATTGAATTATTTACGTGTCCTCTCTGATTATTTAAGGAAGTATTTGCATACGAGCCACACATAAGGAATTCATGTCTATTTTTGCTTAAGTTTTTTTGTAAATCAAAGGCTGTCATCATTATTTAATATCATCTGAAAATTTAAAGCAAATTCAGTCAAACATTATTTATTTTTTTTACTTTTTATTACTATAAGAATTTTTTTCTTAGTTTTTAATTTTAATTTTCCGAAATCAATTCAGGAGATCTCTGCCATATATTCTTACAAAATTAAGAGTTTCAAAAGTAATGAAATAATATACATATAAAAGCCAATATGTCTTTTGGGTTTTACATATAATCTCACTAAATTAAAAATATAAAAATTTTAATTTCCAAAATATATTTTTTGTAAAGTATTAAATTAAAAGAAAAATTTTTGTTTTTAGTTGTGATTTTTCTTTTGTTCATGATGTAAAAAGGTACTCAATTAGCATAACAAGTTTTTTTTTTATATCTAAGCCAGTTATTCGCAAAATGTTTACTTAAATGATCCCTATGGATTTGTAAATAATTTGAACGCTATCCCAAATGATATTAAAGCTTTTATATTTAAAAATTTGATATTTTTTCGTAAGCTTAGAAATCGAAAGTATTAAAAGAAATTTTTTATATGCTTGCTAGATACAGGGGTATTTATATATTACAACAACAACAAAAAAGAGAAGTAATTAAGAGAATTAAGGAATTAAATCCGAACCTAATTTTAATTTATTTTCAGATAAGGAGGGTAATGGAAATTTGCCTCAGATTTAGTTTTACCTTTAATAAGAAATTTATGATGAATTTTTGGCATAGAAAGTTATCCTATTTTTTCTTGTAAAAGTAACTTTGCGTTTAAAAAAAAATTTCACAAAATTATGTTCTTAGGTTTAAATGTTAAGTTATAATTAACCAACTGTCTCTAATATTTCTTAACTTAGTAGTTAATTGATCTTGAAAAACTTTTTGGGTCCAAGCTCAAGCTTGTCTCTTATAAAACTTCTTACTCCGAAGGTTTTTTTTATTAAATTAGAAACAGTAAGTTTTAATGGCTCACTTTGATGTAAATATTTTTGGCATTAAAAGACGTTATATTTTAGATGATATTTCGCTGTATTTTGTAATAGCACATCATACATACAAATCTAGTTTCACGTATATTACAATAAGTTCTGCAAACATTTTATTTGTTATTAACGTTAAACATGTTCTGTTTTAAGTTTTGTTTGTTAAAATAATAATAATACAAGTTAGTTAACTCAACGAATATTGAAATATTTTAATGCTTGTACTCTTTCTAGGACACACTTAGTTCTGCTCCCTATATGAGTTGTTGATTTCAAAATTGAAGCGAATGCAAGCGCAAAATATTGAAAAGAGTGTTTATCTCTTATGAATATAAACTCTTTGTTTTCAATAAAATATTTTTTTAATAAATTTTAATATCTATAAATACAAAATTTAGTATCAATACAAATTTACTAAAAATTAATTTCGCAACCGTAATATTAATATAACGAGCTATGTGAAAAGTAAACGAGCTTTGCCACGCATTCAAAATCAACAACACATATGCATATGCATCTATATAAAATTTTATAATAGCTATATTATATATTTATTTATATATTTATTTACAACTTTAGACAATATTCAATTGGAGTTCCTTCGACGCATATTGAGAACTCATGATCTAAACTTTTGGCTCTCAATAATTGCCAGGCACATGCGTTAACACATATACAAAGAAGAAATAATAATAATAAACTTACTTATAATTGTTATTAATCCACAATTTATGCTTGTTGAATATATATATATATATATTTAAAAAAAAGAAAAAGAGAAAAACAACAACGACAACAAAAAACAAAAAAGAAACGCAAAAATGTGTTGGCTTGTGTTGCTTGCTAATTGTTGTGGTCGGGATTAATGAAAAAAATTTTGTAAACAACAACGATTAAGAAAACGGCACAATTATTATTTAACACAGAGAGCTGTGCTGGATATTCCGTTCTTTTTTTTTTCTTTTTTTTTTCTTTTTTTTTTTTACGAAAAAATTCTTTCAATTTTTATATGATTTCTGCGCACAATAACACGAAATAAAAAACGACAATAAAAATCAAGTTTTACTTTCAAAAAAACAAGAAAAAAAATTTCTTCTTTTTCATTAAATTAACATTAATTTTGTATATAGAAGCACTGGGATCAATAGCGAGTATAGGGTATAGAGAGGATAAGTCATGTATAACATAAGCCTCTCGCTCTCGATTTTTTTCGTTTATTTTCTGAGCTTTTAATGCAAGCACTGATAAACCAAATCATTATATTTGCATACAACAAGTATGTGTGTATGTACGTATTTATGGATATATGGAATCTGCATAAGTCATGAATTTCTGATTATTACTATTATTTATATATGTATTATATTTATATATATATATATATATGTATACATGTATTTTTTTTTAATTTAGACTTTTAAATTTGCTTTTAATATTCTTTTGTTTTTTTTGTATTAGTACTCGAAGCGTTTTTTAATATTTTTGACATTTAACACTTGATTATTATTATTATGATTAACTTTTTCAATGCAGACAATACAAACGAGAAAAAAAAGCGAAACGGGCGCTGATAACACAATTAATTATAACGTATTTTAAAGATTTATTTAATAATTTTTAATATATTTTTCTTCTAAGCCAACGTTGTGTATAAATCGCTTTTTGTGTAATTTTTTTTGTGTCATTTTTCACGATATACAAGAAAACAAAAAAAAAAAAGCAAGTAAACGAGTAACGTAAATATTTCTTTCGTATTTAAATTTAAGTTTATTTTATTATTATTGTTGTGAGAGACAGGCATACACACACACACACACGATCGGTGGATTAAGTCTTGTTTTTCTTTCTTCTTCTAAACGAATTCATATACGATTTGCTTCTTGTTTTAGTGGCTCGTGAGTTCTTCAGTCCGTTCAAAACGGTATCTCGCTATTGACTAAAATACTATAAAATAAAACCAACACATTTTTCCCATATGTTGACTTCTCTGTTATTTTTTACGTTATTTTTGTTGTAGTTGTTATTGTTGTTCTTGTTTGTTGTTGTTATTGTTTGCTGTTATTGTTGTTGTTTATTTTGTTGTTATTTTATATAGTTGCTTCGGCGCCGTTGCATTTGTCATAATGATCATGGTGATCATCATCGTTTTTATCGTTATCATTATTATGGATGGTGTATTAAGTTAGTAGAACCAAGACTCTGTTCGCGATAATAACGATGATGATCGTAATGCTCATGATCGTTTCATGTACTTCGTGCTTCTGCTCTTTGGTAAAATTTTTATGGAAGAGATTCGCATTATGTTTAAATAAATGAAAGTCGTTTTTTCGCCCATCTCTGTAAGTAAACAAACAAACAAGCAAACAAACAAACGGACAAATAGACAGACACAGATATATTATTATTTATTATCACGACTAACACAAAAACTTGTAGTTTATTGTTTCTCTCTTTATATTTTATGTCTTGTGTTTTGTTGTTGTGGTTTTTTTTCTGTTTTGTATATAAATATTTCACATAGTACTAAGTAAAGTTTCTTTACTAAATCCGTTAACTTATATGTGACTTGTATGTGAGTTAATATCCCAATTTCCTCGCTAATTAAGTATTCACTGCTTCGTCGTACTTATTAGTTTTTACTAAAGCAATCAAACAGGGTATCCAGAATTCGTTGTAATCCGTAGAAAACGTGATATAGTGTATGTTTTGTTTTGTTTGTTGTTTTTTCTGCTTTTCTGAAGAAGTCATGTATGGCTTAAACAAAACAAACATATAAGGTGTAGATCGTAAAATGTTTGCAAAAAGAAAGAGATCTCCGCAACATTTTATAAGCAAAGATCTCTAGTAGCATGCTGCAGAAAATAAATTGCAGCAGCAACAAATTTACTATATAGGATAACTTTGTTGCAGCAACATTTTGAAAAAAGAATATATTTATAGCCACATACGAGTATAATTAAAAGCATACAATCATGCATTTATATGCATATATACGCGAATCGTTTCTCAAATATGTTGGTGTGAAATCAATTTGTTCCATCGTAAAAGTCAATCATATATGTTGCAAGAATGTTAAGGAATTTATAAACTGAATACTCTTTAAAAATAATCTTAAACAAAAAATTCTATTCTAACTGATTAATAAAGAATAAGAGAATGCGCCAGAACTCATAAACATCACAACTGGTGTCATTTTATATGCATTTTTAATTAAAATCATAAGTATACTATCACTTTACACGCAAACAAAAGTCTTTAGTGTAAATTTTGAAGATAGAAAAACATTTCATTTTAGCCACATCTTTATGTTCGCATTATAACACTATTTCTTTATATATTCAAAGCGAATGGAAACCATTCAGATAATGACATCAACAAAAGCAAAGAATGAACGACAAACAACTCAAAGAAAAAGTTCCCATTAAATAAATTAATTCCTTTACGTGTTTTTTCCCTTTCGTTGCTTTTTTTTGTTTTTTGTTTTTTTTTTGTTTGAATAAAGACTGCAACTGAACCACTAATGTTAAGCAAGCAAATATTAAAATTTCACTAACAATAATAATGAAATGAATGATTTAAAAAAGATTTGAAAATGCACATAAATGTACCTGATAAATTTGTTTGTTTGCAAACAAAGTCATGAAGTTCACATCGGCCTAAAACTTTCTGCATAAATAAAGATAAAAATAAAAATATTAGAAAAAAAGAGTAAAATATTATATACCAACAAGACATTTACACATAATATGAATGCTAAGAACTTGTCTTACTAACGGGGGAAATGTTAAAATATCTATATAACAGTTGCTTAACTCTCGGGTATTTAACGGTGCTAAATGCGATATAACTTGTCGTTGTAATAGAAACTTCTAGAAATTTTCTATTCGAGAAATTTGTCAAAGTGAACCCATAAAATATAAGTATAGTTTGACTTGGAACTGATTTAGCAATGTTGGCTTAGACGTCCGACCACCCGTCTATTAATTGCAATTATTGGTACGACCTCAAAACTTTGCCGAAAAAACACAAAAAAAAAAAGTCATCTTCAATTGTCTCTTTTGATGACTTAATTTCAAACGTCGATTATGTTGATAATTATCAATATCACGTATGCTTAGACTCCTCTTTCATTTTCATTTTCAATTTTCGTTTCATTTCATTTCAATTATTTTGTCAGACTCATTTTGGTTTGCAAATGTTGCTGCAACTAAAGTATTTCGTCTTATAAACATATGTTTTTGAAGTTTATCTTTCGATTTTTTTATTCCTTAAGTATGTCATCTTAAGTATGTTCATTTTCGCTTTTGTTATGTTACTGTATATATAGGCACTTTATGTTGAAAATATAAATTCTCTTTATACCTATCAAAAGGAGTACACTAGCTCTGACGTGCTAAACACAGTGATAACTAAAATATTTTAATTACAGGATTTTATTCCTATTTGACAACATTGTTTGGCTTTACTATAAAGAAAATATTCCATTAGTACATTTACCATTTATCTTTTGGTTTTTCCGTGCGTTGTTCTTTTGTACTGACAAAGTGTGCTCCGAAATTGATCATAAAAACTAGGAAAAGAGGATAGATGCAGTTTTTAAATAAGATTCTTTTAAATTTTGTTTGGTGTGTGTGTGTGAAAAATTATTTAATAGAAGACGCACAAAAAAAAAAAGAAAAAAGAAAATTATTGTCAATTTGCATCAGAAAAGAAAAAAGCCTGTTGAAATTTTTCTCACAAAAATATTTGATGAAGCCGTCAAATAAAAATTAAAGGCGCAAGCAGAAATACTGCTTTAAGCAGCAAAATCATTGCCCGTAAAAGGAAGCAAAACCCCTTTAACCCGTTTCCAGAAATGGCGACAAAAATTAATCGGGAATTTACCAAAGACGTATTTTGATTGAAAAGTACCTAATTGATATACATCCTTTTAGATGGATGAGGAGAAGTAAATCTCCTCGTCTGTGCAAATTGTATATTCGCAAGCGCCTTTCATTTGATACAATCGTTATATCTGATGGCTTATATCCCTAGAAAAACGTACTGTAAAGCGAGAGGACGAAAGTTAATAGAACTGGAACAGATGGAAAAATGATTGTGTACTGCCTAATAGGTCGATAGGCAAAATATAAAGTATAACCAGGAAACCTCTCAGTCGGTCAATAATTCCCGGGAATAAGTAAGAAACTATCTTTTTTTTAAATTGAGTCCAACACGCTTCTCTAACATTTCGATGCTTTTTTTAATAGAACGATTTCTCAAGACTTCCAAAATATGCTTCAGTTTTCGCATTAATTTCATTATTTGATATTAAAAAGGATTTGATATGAAACCGTATTGTGAATATTCGAAACAGACAGTAGTCGCTGTGGAACAAACCCGGATAATACGATCGTTTTCAATTCATGCAATTTTCCATTGCGCTCATCACCTCGTAACACGGAAGATGGTACATGAAGTAAATGCGACACTCATTTGGTAAATAAGTTTTCATCGAAAATAGTCAAGTACAGTGCCTTTTGATATGTTTAGGGTAACAGCTATTTTGTAAAACTGTCCTTTTCGATTATGAAGTATAGTTTTGCAGGATTTTTTATGATGTTTTCTAATGGAATCACATTTTTTTAGCATTCATGCGGCATTCGTACGACATCAACACATCAATATCAACACAACATCAACAAATTGTTGTTTTCTGCCTAGAGAAGTTGCCATAACACTTTTCAGGTCAATGCTGAGTTTGAACGATATTTGTTCCTATTAAAAAACAATATTTCATTAATGCATTTTTTATTGCTTAGAAAATAACAAAAGTAGCGCCGCTAAAAACATTGAAACTCGTAAATAAGTGATCGGAACTTTGACTTGGCCAGCCATAATTTAAAATTTAGTACTTATAGCAAAAATCCATAGACATTTTTTATATGAGAAGACATCTATATGTCATTTCTGGGCGCTATTGACTATTGTTTTAAGTTTGGTGGTAGTGTAATGCTTTCAGCATATTTTCCTATCTACAGTAAGATTCATTAGAACAATATAGGAGTCAATAATCAAGTTTTAGTACAACAATTTGTAATACAGCACGAAATACTGAATAGTTAATAAAGAAAAAATTATTAGTATTTTGAAATATAATTTTGAATAATTATTTTTATTAAATATAATTTTATGGAAAAGAATTTTTTGTTATTCCTGTATCCAAACAATGGCCATGGTTTTTGTAAATGTAGAAGCATTTTAAAGCATTTCTATTTATATGCAATAAAAACATATTTTCGGGATATAAGTAAATTTTTCACTTTCCTAATGCGTAGTCAATTAAACATATTTTCGGGATATAAGTAAATTTTTCACTTTCCTAATGCGTAGTCAATTAAGCATACAGATTGCTTTCATAAAATCAACACTGGATTTCCCAAAGGTGTTTGCTTTGATTGCTTTTTAATTTGACTTACAAAAAAGATCTCTATTTATAATGATACAAGTTCTTAGGATTTTAAGGCTTTTTATACACGATATGGATGCATTTATTCTTCATTTCTGATACATATATGTATATATATGTCTGCCTATGTCACCAAAAAGCAGTCAAAATAACTTGGCATTCTAGTGTTAATAAAATCTTTATCTAAGAAAACATTAAACACTTTTGCAGATTATGATTTATCTTCAATGGAACATAAATAGCAGGACACTCTGAAAATAATATTGAAATTTTTATATATTCAAATTTAATTTTAATTCTATCAAATTCAAAAGAAGTAAAGAATATCATCTGCTGAACGCTAAATGGACCCCTATGACAAAGATGAAAATCGTTCTCTGTAGAATCGCTTAAATGCGACTAAACTAAATTAATTATTTAGAAATTAATGAAATAAAGTTCAATTAATTGCCCAACAAAAATCGTATTAGTTGGAAGTTCAACCATCATTAAATGAGCTGTTTATTATACCGGTGTTGTGAGTAAACATTCACTGCCCGCGGAACCTGCAAAAATCTACGATGTGACGATTATGGAAATTTTATGATCAAACTTGAGTTTTTCTTCTACTTTCTATTTATTAATCGTTTTCGAATTTGAAGTTTTATTCGATCTTAACATATTTATTTTAACATTTAGTTCATTAATGAGATAATTAGTTAATTATGTATCATATCATGTTATATGTATAAGAATAAATTATAAGTTACATCACACAACGTGAGCTCCGACTAATAAAAAAAAAACAAAAAAACAAAAAAATATGAAGAAAAATTGAAAACAACACCATAAGTAAAAAACTAACAAAAGTTTAGTAAAACGTCCAATACAAAAAAAAAGAAGAAAAAAACAGAAACCTTAAGAGCAAATGACTACCAGTTGGTAATTACTAAACATACACCCATACCCTACAGCTGATTGATGGATGGATGTGTGTCGTGTTTTCCACTGTGTCTACATAATCTTACAGAAGAAATAAAAAAAAGAAAGAAATTAAAGAGATGCCCGCACGTAAAAGCATTTGAGCAAATGAAAGAAAGTGAAGTGAAGTGTATGTGTCAGCAGATAAGAATTCCTGGCATTCATCCATGATTGCTTGTTATTCATGTTTTTATATATGTTTGTATGTGAAACTTTGTGGGGTCCCGCTACTCTTAATTACAACAACAATAACATAAAACCAGCGCCAACAAACAACATGACGTCTTAATGTTAACATACACATTAATTTTCTAAGCGAATAGTTTTAAACATACATATACATGTACACCAACAAGCACACAAACCCATATTATATATATATATATATATATATATATTTATATGAATGTATATATATAATGCATATTAATTCCATTCATTGTTGACGTTGTTGTACTTGTTGTCATTGTTGCACAGCAGATTAATCTAAATAATACGTCTCATCATTATCAAAAAGCAAAGCTCATATTAAAGGGCCAATATTATAGAGAGAAAGTACGGTTTTTTTATACCCATTAAGACTCTCAAGCAACGAGAAATGTACTTCGGAAAGCACATAAACTAAGTTTTCTTGATTACTTTAACTATTTAAGAGGACCTACCTGTGTACATTGTTTACTTTGCTTGTTTCTCTTTTATAAATGTTTAGGCTGGCTAGATTAGTAGCACTGCGTCACTCTGCAGTTTCTATTATCAACGTAAGCTTAATCGTAGATCCATTGTGAAGACTTGTGATACAGTTACCGATTCTTATTTAATAAGTCTTCCGGCTAATATATATGTTACGGTTCTTTTTCAAACATAATCGTAATCGTGTTTTACTGAATAGCGAAAAATTTAGAAATTCGGACACGCCCACGAATAGTAAAAAATTTAATAACTTATGTACCAATACATCCAACTATTAAACTCTAAGTAAAAGTTGAAGATGAATTTAAGCGAGCGGTCCATGATTTGTCTTCCTTTTTTCCTTTTTTTTGTCTCGCTTTTTATTATTGATTTACTTGCAAACGTTAAAGAATTTTCCTGAAATAAGTACAACAAGTATAACGTACATTAATATCGATGCTTCGCCATATATATGAAGTACATATGTAAGTGCATATGACTGTCTACTGCAACTAAATGCATGTAAAACTTTGCATGATTGATGACAAATTACATTTAGATTGATGACGTATGAGTCAAGTGAACAACAGGCGGCACTAAAAACAATTTAACCAAATACTTCAAAGGGATGCGAGGGGAAAGGATAACAGACAAAGAGCTGAAATTTTTTTTTTCTTACAACATTTTGAAACGTAATTTGAAATTTTTCAACGAAGAATTTTTCCATCAAAATGACTGATGAATCTATAAACTGCTTGAAAATTTCAATTTATATCTTAAGTAAAGCATTAAAGAAGATTTACTTCCCATCTATTGCCACTGCAGATGAACTGATCCATATCAAACTTGCAACTGCCATGATGATAATGACACGAGCAATTATAAATTATTTAATGTAGAGCTTCACTTACCTAAGTGCGGACAATGACTCATCAATTTACGTATTTATTAAGATTTTCCTCTTTTTTTTTTTTTTTTTTGCTTTTAACAGTTTTTTTTATTTCTTTTTATATATGAAAACATCAAAGTGAATTTTGTTTTTATTTTCGTTTCGTTTGATATTTAAAACATTGTGTGAACGCATTTTATTTGATTTCGCGTTAATGACAGAGAGATACTAAAAAGAAAAAAAAAAAGAATTTATAATAATATTAGCGGTCTTCGCAATGTCTTGTAAATTACTTGAACAGTTTTGTGAAGATATTAGTGAACTTATTCTTTGCTAGTAAAGTAATGCATTAGTACTGCTACAAGCAAACTTCGAATGAACTCAGTAATGTAATGTTAAACTTCCAAATTTTATACAGACTCTAAGACATTAAAATAAAATAAATAAAAAAACAATTGAGAAAATTATATATATCTCAAGAGAGAGAGAGAGAGAGAGAGAAAGAGAGCGCTCGAGCGAGAGCTTTATTAATAGTCACCTAAAGCAAACGTATGTAAAAGCTGTGTGTTGCTGATAGACGTGCGCAAGGTGTTTAATTGCGACAAGCTTTGTCCTGGCATTCTAGATTGCCCCTGATGAATGTTTATATATAATTTTAGATCGATATCTAACATAAATGCTCAGCGATTACTGAGAAAATATTTTGAAAATCTTGTTTACTTCGTCTTTGTTTTGTGGTTTCTTGTTCTTTTCTTTCTTTTCACTGAATTATGAATTCAACGAAGATGTGAATTGCTTTCACTTTTAAATTTGACTTGTCAAGCTTCAACGTTCTATGTCAATTTTTGTGAATGCGAAGCCATAGACAATAAACGGGCCCTAGATGATGTTAACTTACACCAGTAGTCACTATAAGAGGCCAATAATTTACAAAGAATCTATAAACGTTTTACTTAAAGGGGTTTCGAAAAAGATTCTAAGATGCGCCAATGTATAAAAATTATTACTTATCGCAGCGGATACTGCATTTTTAGAATTGAAAGTATTTTTTTGCCCTCGTTCAGTTTAGAAGTTTGTTATTAATTAGAAGAGCCCGATAACTTTCGTTTATTTATAAACCATTTTTTAATATATTTATTTAAATAAATTTATTATATTTATGGAACCTTTGGTTTTGAAACCGTCTATCTTCCTGTCTTTTTCCTGTAACGTATCTCTTTATTTGATTAGTAATTTAACTATTTAAAGAGGGTTATCGAACAAACTGACGACTAACTGCTATAAATAATTACTTAAGCTGTGCCATTTTCAATTATTTATTGGATGTAATTAAAATAAAAAAAAAATAATCGAAAGACAATTCCATTGACGATTACAGGTATCTGATAAAAATTATGTCTTGAGATTATGATATCCCTTGTATCTCTTTGAATATATCATTCATTATAGTACATATGACAAATGGTTTTCAAATAACCTTTTAGTAAATGTACTTTCTATTTCTATTTCCTAAAAATTCTTGGTCTTAGTCTAAATTCAGATGAAAACTTTGTAAAGCTGTGGCTTCTAAAAACTTCACATCAGATACCATCTTAATTGGCCCTAATAATTCAGATTCGATAGAGGGAGTTAACGGAAATGCTTTAACAAATTTAACATTTTTGATGGTACGAAACTTAAATGTATTTATTCAAAATATTACATTATATTGAAAAATAAGTACACATACGTGCTTCACAGAGAGAAAGTATTTAAAGAAGTTTTTCTTATTAAAAACTCACTATTCAAGTTGAATGTGCACAAAAAATCTTTCTCTTATTTTTATTAAATCTATCTCATAGATTCCTAAAAATATTGCCACGTTTTTGTTGTCTTTATTTTTTCTTTTTTTTTTTTCTTTTTTTTTTGCTGCAATATTCATTAAGTGTTTTTGCCAATCAAATTGCTCAAAATCAATATTGAATTGGTGAATGAATTTCTTTTTAAGTTTTGAGTAAATATAGAGATATATTTACCCGCATACTGTCCCACGCATCACTACTTATTCGCTCAAATATTGCGTTTTATTTTCGGCCATATTAAAAGGATGGAAAATGTGTGAGGGGAAAAGAGAAAGAAACAGAAAGACCGACGTTTATTTCTATGGCCGTAAATAAAGATTGAAAGTCTATTAATTTTATGATTGCGTTTGCGACAGGCAGGAAAATATACAACAAAAATAAGATTAACGTAAACATCTTCTTCTTGATCTTGAGTTAACAAACTTTCAAGTTTAATTTAAATTCATTTAATTCCTTCATAACAATAAAACAAAAAAAAAAAAAGAAAAGCAAGAGAAAATAATGCAAAAGTATTAAAATTATTATTATGCGAATAACTTTAAATGTAATGTTAAGCTAAAATGGTTGGGCATTTACGATTCACCGTGAAACGAATGAAACTTCGCTATTTGTTATATTTTATTTTATTTGTATACGCGTTAAATTTTCTATTTAATATATTTTCGTCGGTTTTATTGGTAAAGAAAATATTTCGAAAACGTTATATGATGATTGATAAAGTTTTTTTTTTTTTTTATATTTACGCTAAAAGCGTCATTTAGTGTACAAGGCAATGGCATGCGTTTATTTGCATACATAAATATTTCAAATTATAATCATTTTGAAATTATCATAAACATTATATTTGAAAAGAGATTAAATGACGAATTTATGTAAATCCTAATCGAAGCAATAAGTTTTTCCTATTGTTTAGCAACCAAAAAAAAGAGTAGATAAATCTAAGCTTGAAATTTAAAAATAACTAAAGTGTGATGATTTATATATATCGAAGTTACTTGAGAAAATAATGCCCCACGACCTTAACTCATGGATCATGAGAACCTTCTATCAAATCGTAAATACTTGACTTTGTTAAATTTGTTTCTTTTCTTTCTCTTTTTTTTTTGTTTTCCTAATGGTTCTAAATTGTGAATTTATTAGCTGTTAATTTCAAGATCATAGTAAACCTCTTAAGATGTATGGTAGAAAAGAAATTATGATTATTTACAGCACTTAATGATTGATTCATTGATTTTTATTCGTACAAATTTCTTCTTTTTTTATTTTGGTCCCATATATTCTATGTTTTTTCTTTTTTATTATCTTTTATTAAAAAAATAGGGTGAGAAAGAATTAATAATATTGTGTTGTGAGAGAATTCATAACCTTCTATTTGTTGTAATTTTTGCGTGGAAAAGTTATTACTTTTCACTGATAATATTAATTTTTACTTTTCTAACATCAACCTATAGGTAGATTGGAACGATTCTATTTCCGAATCATGGCAATGAAATCATAACATGGGGCATATTTGTTAATCCCATCTCAATGATCGCACACAAGCTCTAATCAAGGAGATTAAATTAAAGAATTACGGCAGCTATAAATTATCGAGTCTTTCAACTATTTATACATAAAATTTCATTATCGATCGAAGAATCAATTCCGAGTTCTCTGAGGAAGTAGATAAGAATATAAGCATTGACTTAATTATATAAAACTAGAAGTTATAATTCATACAGTTTAATTATGGGCCGGTCACTCCAAAATTTTGATATAGCTGTTAAAAACCTTTGATTTCAAATATTTAATTTAATGTTTAAAAGTTGATTTATCTTTCGATGCATATCTTTAGTTGATTGTAATTGAAGACTTTATGTCCATAAATATTTAAAAAAAAAATAGATATCATTCGTTTTACATTTTAGATTGGAAACAAAAGTTAGGTTATTGTATATTACATATCACACCATTAATAGCTATCTCGTTATACCGCCGTCTTATTTCGCTGAAAGTGTGCACAATATGAATGCTTTCAGCTTTGACTAGGACCCGTTATGTTCAGGCAGATTTACTTTTTCTTAATTCAGAATAAAATGCTGCCAGATCGTCAGTTACTCTTCGTTTTGGTCTCACACTTAGTAATAAGACAGTTGATATTTCCGTTTTATTTTACCGTTGAAGTATTTTATACCGGATATTAATAACAAATCTGACTCGAAATCGAATGAGTTGACTTCAAATAGGATGTCGTGGATTGATAATTGATCAGTTTTTTCTTCTGGATTAAGGCATCGAATGGGGCATTACCATTTTTTTGTTCTTTTTTTGTTTTTTGTAACAATTTCTTCTTAACTGGTTCTTCGAAGCCATCATACTTGACACTTCATATAAATTTTACATTTTCTGGCTTTAATGAGTGATTTTGTACGAAGAGCACGAAGAAAACGAATCCATCGTTTCGCAAAGAAATGTGGATCGTTATCTGATACCCGGATACGTTATTAAATGTTTATTAGGAACCGATTTGTAACTTATTGAATTAATACAGTATGGAATATGCACTTAGTAGAATGAAATGAGTCCGAGCATAGAAAGACAGAAATACATGAATAATAACAGCAGATATGTGCAAGAATAAGAGTTTATTAATTGTATAGTTAAATAAGGAAAACTTTAAATAAAGGTCCGATAAACTTTATAATGGAATTGAAAAATTCATCTATTGATCTATTCGAGCAAGAAGTATAAGTTCATTAGTACGTAGAGGATGCTATTGCCGCTGGATCCTAGAAAATTAAATATCTTCAGAAAGTAGACTAGATTAGTAATAGAAAGTAGACTGCAGAACAAACGGGAATTTAACTTTTTACTCAGGTAATGGAAAATGTTCACATTGGATTCAAAGTTGAATATACAAGGGATCCCTACGTGGAGGAAAGATTACCAGTTTGGTCATGAAAACAACAACTACGCAAAAAGGCACAATAACTCTTAGACACTATAGGATATAATGCTAAGCGTCGCAAATTGCATGTTTGTGTTATTATACTACCATGCTTTGATGATGGATGAAAAGAAAAACATTTCTTCACTTTCATAAAGATCGCAACAATTCATATTAAATACCTAGAAATGTTGCTGTTTGGTGTATAAATGTATTTTTATTATTAATTCATCTCCGCTCTTATACCCATTGCTTGCTTGCAAAGTGTCATTGATGACTCAAGGGACGACGAGTTGGCTGGGGCTAGTTTATCTAAGTGTCCCTCTTGTCATGTTCGTACTCATCGCTTCCTATGTATATTATCTTGTGATGTATTAATTTCTGAGTTGAGACAATGTGACGGTGAATATGCATCAAGTGTTTCCATCTGGCATTGTCTCTTTAATTTGATGCTTAACACTGGGATTAAGTACCACTTGTACAAATGAATTTTCTGCGTGCGCTTGTGAGTTCATTTTTCTTCACTTTTAATTTTAAAAAAAGCCTTTGTTCCTCAGTGTTTGTATTTTTCTTTTTACTTAATTTTTTTTTTATTTTTATTTGTGATGTTCAGCATTTTTCGAGTCATTATGTGGTTGGGTTTTCCAACCACTTTAGGCTTCCGCATAATGCGTCTTAATATACATTTTATTGTTGTTCGCTTTCTATCTCTCCCTCTCTCTATCTGAATGTGAAACGAACAATCATCAGCAGACTGACTGCCTTTTGCCATCGCATACACCAAATTGTTCCGAATGCTGTTTGCGGTGATGGTAATTGGTGTCAAGGAATTTTTTGTTGGCCCTTTCATTAAACATGAAATCTTTGTCTTTCATTTTCCTTTTGTTTTTGGTATGAATCCAAACCGATTCTCTTTGCTTCTCTTTGTTTTGGGCTTAAATGTGTGGTCAAGTGTTTTATGTTGAACTTTTGCTTAAAATTTTCTTTTCATAATTTACTTATTTATTATTATATTTTTTCTTCTTCTTCTTTTTTTCTTTTAGTTTTTCATGAAGGGAAAAAGAAATCAATTAAAAACATTTCTGGAATGTGTCTCTGGTTATTCATAAATATATTAGTAGTTTATATATCTTTGTTGTTTGTTCGTATGCCTCTTAAGTGAAATTAAGACCAGAGCAAGTTTTCTTGCATATAAAGAAGAGAAATAAGAAAGAAACCGAAAGTCTTCAGATATCTCCCTTCACTGCGAATCGTTTGGACATTTTGTAATTCATTATCATTTTGAGTGGCTTTTAAGTTTTGTTCTTAATTGTTTAACGTATTGTTTTTTGATTGATTGTAAACAACTCTGGCAATTATTTTTTGCTGCCGTGCTTGTTAACATTTATTTATGGATAAAAATATGATTACTTTCAATTTGATTCACTGTAGTATTTTTATATATGTGATCATAATCAGTTTATATGTTTTCCTTTCATTTCGTTTTTTCTCATCAAACTTAAATGTTGAGAGCATTTAGCTAATTTTAAAATTATCGAACGTCCACGAAAAGTCAATTTCAAATGACTTATTATTATTATTATTTTTTATTCTTAATATCATTTTTCCCAAAAAAAAATTGGCTCATTACTTTTCAGGTCAACTAATAGGTTTAGAAAATCGAAACTCATGATATTTGCAATGATCTAAAGAGCATCATGACTTAGATTACACAGTAAATTTTCTATGCTCTCCTCTCTAGTTCGGTATAAAATTGAGCGTTGGCTGCCGCTAAGTAATCCAGAGATGCATTGAACCATCCGCTAAGAAAAAGACACCTATTTTTGCAGCTAGCGCACAAAAAAATGTTTTCAAATGAGCATGTTAAGTACGCATATAATTTTCCATATAAAAAAAATCGATTGTAAACCATATTCTCGGGGAAAGGCAATTTTTACTATGAATTCTATACTATATATATATATATATATATATATATGTAGTACAAATTGCCTTTATCCGAGAATATGGTATATATATGTATATATATATATAGTACAGATAATAGAAATTGCTTTTTTCCGAGAATATGGTGTATATATGTATATATATATAGTACAGATAATATAAATTGCCTTTGTCCGAGAATATGGTTTACATTCGATTTGTACTATGTATTCTCTCAAACTAATTATCGATAGGTTGCTTTGGTTTGAAACCCCTTTCCTTGAAATCTAATATAATTTTTATTAAAATTGCTGTTTTTAAGGCCACCGGTTCTACCTTCAATTTTTCTCTAAAACTCCATTATATTTTTGGTACAAACCCTATGCAACATGCAAATTAATATTTCAGTTAATAAGTGTTTACTGCGTAATATGTTAATTAGTTACATACTTTACTTATTATTTTAGTGGAAAATGAAGTTTTCAGAACCTCCAACCAATATACAGACGTTACAAAATATCTTGTTAAATAAAAGCGTATGACTTGTTCAAGAGTTTGGTGTGAAAATTTAAATTCGTACATTTCATAGATTGTAAACTACAGATCGTTATTTGTTTTCTATTAAAAACGTGTTTGGTGGTTAAACAACTTCAACTTGATGATCATAACAATTAACTTGATGATTGATAATTAAGAATATAAGCCAGATTTGAATATTTTATCAGAAATCTATCGGGTACAACGATAGGCATATTGAACGGCTATAGTGATTTATAATTTCGGTGGATGTTTTTGAAATCTTAAATCGATGTATACCGAATTTCGCATTCTTTCATTCATTTGGGATGAAGTTATAATCATTTGTGCGAACGTACAAATATTAATCTTTAAAGATTGCTCTTATGATTCATTATTTGTAATGGATTATGCGTAAACATTTAAAACTTAATCAATTATTGATGTGCAGGAATCACAGAAAAGAGTTTACATCCTTCACTCTTGTGAGGCATCACTTTTTTTTCTTTATTACATTTTACAACATTACAGAAATATTTTTATGAAACCTTTAAAACATTTTTATTTACTCAACTTAAAAGGAATTCCTTGGTAATTAACTGTTAGTCAGTCAGTCAGTCAGCCGTTCTTTCTTTGTGCTTCCTAATGAATTATTTCAGTCAGTTGATGCTGAAAGATATTTTAACTTAATAAATAAAGTTTTACAATTATCCTTATATTTAAAGTGATTTTTATGACACTGAGATATTTTTAAAATAAAACACAACATGTTCTGAATCAATAAAAAACGTCCCTGAATGGGCACGTATTCATTAAGGTGTAAAAGCGAGTATTATACGTGAACTAATGTAACTATTTTTTGTGGTAAATTTTTTTTTTATTTATTTATTTATGTTTTGCTTGCTTTTATAAAAAGTTTAATACACACACTTAGTGTACATTTTTTTTTATTTATTTTAGTATTACTTTTATTTATTTTTTTTTTTTTTGTATACAAATTTTTTATAACAAATTTAATATTTAAAAAAATAGAAAAATAACTATAGTTTGTCGACGATTAGGACAAGTTATGATGACAAATCTAACATTTGACCAAAATGTTTGACGTGTCTAAACCCTTTAGAAATATGACGTTGATGGCAATATTACATACGTTTATATGCATAAGCGTAAAAATGCCTCGTATTGACATTTAATATGGCTACGTGTGTGTTTGGGGACGGTTCCGTTGTGTTTCTTTTGTAAGTGAAGAGACAGAGAGAAAGAGAGATGTGTTTTGCAAATTCATAGCAACAAAAGCTTAGGCATTGACATTTAAATCCTAACATGAAAAATTAAAACAAAAACAAAAAAAAACAAAAACAACAGCAACACCAATAGCAACAGCAACATCAAAAACAAGAAGAATAATAACAAAAACTACGACAGCAACAAATCTGATTTGCAAAATAAAAAAATCCCCAGAAAAATAAAAATGTACATATTGGCATTTTGTTGACTCCCATAAAGATTTTCATAAAAAAATTTTACCTTTAAAAATTCTTTGAATATGCATGATGTTGACAGAGTCTATACGTGTATACGTATTGGTAAAATCATGTCATTCAATTTTCAATTTGTTTAGCAAACAGAAACCGTATGGCAGACAAGTCTGTATGTGTGTATATCAAGATTATTGAATGAATAGCTCTCCTGCATATATATCATCCTTAGGCTGGGATAGATTTGAAATTGTAAATTTAAATTTGCCAAATTTAGTTTCAATTGACTATAAAAAAAAAGAAAAAAAAAACAGAAAGAAAGAAAGATAGAAAACAAAAAGAAAAACTGCAATAATCAAAATAGTTTTTCAATAGGCAAACATACGTAAGCAAAAGAAGCAATGTTTAAATGAAAACGCTTTGATTAAGGATAATGATTTTATTGTTCAGTTCTTTAGTATCCAGGTTTAGAAATGTTAGAAACTTCAATCCGAAACCGAAACGATATACAGATACTCGATTAGCATTAGATTCTGAATGAATTCAAAGATAATTAGATGGCTCTTCTTATTTAAAATCCTAAAATAACAACACACTCACAGTAATGGCAATAAGCTCACTGTAAATTCATTTTACTATTTGAAGTGAACTGCTACTACAAATAAGAAAACTCACGATTGTCTATAACTTTAGCTTAATTTTCAAATATCATCAAATGGATCGTTCAAGATTCTTACGTCAATAATATAGAATAGAATGTAGAGATTTACTTAAAATGGCATCGATATTAGTGGTCGTGACATAAAGAAAAAATGAACAAATAATTAATAAGAAAAGAACAATAAAAAAACTAAATTTGCTTCAACTAATGCCTCGTGGACTCTGTGTAATTTAAATAAAACCAGAAAATATGTACCTGTTACGGGGAAAGCAAAGAAAAATAAAATGATTTTGTTCTTTAAAAAACTTTACAATTTTAGATTAAAAAACAAAAAACAAAATTTTTATATTGAAACCATTAAAAAGAAATATGTGTGAACATTAAAAAAAATTCTTAATAAAAAACAAATGACAATGATATGGAAATAATATGAAAATGATGTATTGAATTGAAGAGAGTATGCCGTACTTCTTCAGCAAAAAAAAAAAAAAAAAACTGAAAAAGATGATAACATAGATTTCGAAATCATCGAGAAGTAAGAACTAAGATGTTGGTGTCAATAATGATTAAATGGAGAAGGATTCCCTTCATTTTTCCTCGGACAAATCCGACCAATTTGTAGTCATAATAAACTAATGAAAATGCTGGCAATCGAAAAACAAGAATTACTTAAAGAAAAATCGAGACGGATCACTTCTACAAATAAGAAAGGAAATCCAATGGAAACCTTAACTATCCATACAATTAATCAAGTCTTTAGTATGAAAACCGGCCAGTTTTCATTATAATTTATATATAAAATATTTTAACGAAAACATTTGTTACCAAACTAAACAAGATTTGAGATCATAAATTATATTGAATCAAAATTTGTAAATAGATATCTTCTACCTAACACAACTAAGTAAGGAATATAGAATAAAAAAAGATGAATAGGTCAGATATCTCTACAATAAACTGCTATATAAAAGAAGTCGCATTAATAGATACGCCACTTACTTGGTTAGATTAACCATTAAAATTAAATGTTTTTATCAAAAATCTGACCATGAATTTCCATATCTCTTTAAACTCATGTTTCTACTAAATCTCTACTGATTGAGGTATTTATTTAATAAGGGCGGACTTATAAGAATTACTGTGAAATTTTAAATATTTCTCTATATATATATATACTATTAAGCGAAAGAGTACGAAAACAAAAAATTCGAATGGCAACGATTTTAAAGCGAGTCCATCGTGTATTGAAAAATCAGCTAAAAATATATGGCTCCCTTTGTAGAAAATGTTGAAACAATTGAAGCAAACTCATAATCTTATATTGAGAAAAGGAGAACACATTCATTTTAAAGATTTTCTGATCCGTATTTCTCGTTATTGTAAGTGAAAAGACAAAATTTCTATACTTAAGACCTTTGGTGATGTGACTTCAAATTAAATTGTATAGACTAATTAAAAATTAAAAATTCCAAAGCTTGATTACAATTTGAACGAATCTATAGACGCCAGATACCAGACATCGGAAACCGGCTTCGGTTATACTCGTGGACATTATTCACTTATTTGTTTGCAATAAAACAGACCACATTACTCATTTGCATGTTTTTTACACTACTCTCCCACGAAACATTAGTTTTAGTGGAGATAGTTTTATTTTAAAGCGGTGTGTGTCAAAGATTTCCCTTATGGTTATAAAACTTTGCTTTTTCTTTCCCCACGTTGCTAAAGCATATATTTACTTCTGCTTTTTTTTTTTTTTTTTTTTTTTTTTTTGTAATGTAATGTTAAGCTTAATGAAGATTAATCGATATTCGTCTATGAAGGGAAACAAAGGCATGTTTTTCATTAACACTTTTTTCGACTTTAATCAGAATTTTTAATTTTTTTATTTCTACTTTTTTCATTTTTAGAAATTATTAGCGAGTTTGTATTTTTCAGTCATAGACAGTTTGTTAAGCTATTCTTAAATTTTTCCGGACTTTGATTCGTTTGTATAAAATTAAAATCATATTTAAAAAAAAAATAATGATTCAAATATAATTCACAAAACTTATGTTATGCGCTGCCTTCGCGAGAACGTAGTCTAAAGCTTATGAGGTACACACGATCGACTAATGCCGTTCGTTAAGTAATGGGCAACTGTTTTCGTTTGCCCTTTTCTCTAGTTTTTTTTATTATAGTTTACTGCCTACACTTAATGCTTTATTTTTGAAGTGTTTGTATTAAATAAAAATCTTTTCGATTTATAAATTTTTGTTTTTGTTTAATTTTGTTTTTTTTTTTACTTAACTAAACTAAACTTGCATCGAAAAAGTAAAACAAGATGAAAACCGAACTTCTTTCTTATTCAAATATTATTACAATTTTCTTCGTTTCTTCGTACTATAAGTGTTACAATAGAGTGTTATGTCATAGATTGACGTGCAAGTGTTTTCATATCAAACATTCCTAAAGTATTTGACTTGTATAGCAAGAGACTGTACTTTATATAAATATTATTTGATTTTTAAAAAATTTTTACACTGCTTCTAAATTGGAAAAGTTGTTCTTTTAAAATATTTACCATACATTTCTATGTCAAGGCAAAAAGAAGGGAAATGAAAAATAAGAAAATGAACTGGGAAAAAGAAACAAATGGAGAAGCAATAGGCACAGGAAAAGTTGTACAGTAAGGTATCGTCAACATAAATGAATCAAAAGATTGTGATATTAGTTTATTTGCTTACTTATATATATAAGGTTATCTGATATATGATATGAAGATGAAACTAGTATTAGCATGAGAACTTGAAAGTTAATAATGAATCGTATAATAATTTTAGAATTTCGTTTGAACGCACGTAAGAAAGACATTTTAAAGTATATACGAACATATATTTGAAAGTAAAGTATGTTTATTAAAGTTTTGAAAGCAGCAAAATTTGAAATCGAAAGTTTCGAGTCTAAACTTTGCGCATATGGTTAATCGCTAATTCAAAATTCAAGATTGAAAACAAGGAAAGGAATATCGTCTTTCTTTCTTCTCCAAATGTCGAATTATTCTTTAATTTGGTTTATTTGAAAAGTGTTAAAATTATTAAAGAAGATCCGCGATCTTCGAATATTTATCTATAATTCATTGCAATGTGATTGTAATTTTTTTTTTAGATTTTTTTATTTATTTATTTTATAAGCTGTCTTTACTCACTTTGCATATGAACGGAAGAGGAAATGAAATGCCATCAAATATCACCATAAAAATATTATGCATTTACACTAATTCCCACTTATTGTTAGGAATAAAGTTTTTAAGTCAACTTTTCTAAATGAAAAGCAAAAAGTTGAACTATTTTAAATGTTTTTTCCGGTCAACCTAACGCATGTATATGGTGAAGAGCAAAATTATAAATTATCGATAATAGAGCTTATTAACATGCTTATGATTTTCATTTTTATTAATAACATATTATTTATACCAAAAATTTGATGATTTACTCAAGAAGGACAAAAAACGGCGCTGATCGTTTTTTATTGAATTTAATTTTATATATACAATTAATCCAAACATTAAAAAATGAAACTTTTTATTTTGCAATTTTTCAAATAGTTTTTTGAAACGTGTATTGCAAAAAAAAAAAATTGTTTATATTGTCAGGAGAGTTGCAAAAATTTTAAAAAATATTCAATAACCCCCAAAAAAAATTCACTTGAAATCAAACAAACGTTTTTTTTTATAAGAATTTCGGTCTCTAATAAAGTAAAAGCATGACCTACTTTCTCTTTTTATCAAGACTTTCCTTTTCCTTTTTAATTGTTAAAAATTAAAAAAAAAAGAATGTAAATGTTTTTTTGAGAAAATATAAACACATTTGTAGTCAGTTAACTTAAGTTTGGCTTAAAAAAAATTGCTTCTGAAATCAATAATAATGTGAAAATTTAATTTTAGTTTAGTTAATTTTCATAAATCAGCTACTGATCTGACTGCAATAATTTAAAGAATGAAGGAAACCAATTCAAGGTGTAAGACTATTCCGTATTGTACTATAACAGGTAGGCTGAAAAGTTCGTAGGCTAACACATAGACGGCGCTGCTAGTATTAAATCTATATGATTTTGAATTAGCCCTCATCTTCAAAAGACACGTGTATAAATTTGCACTAATAGTATGCGAGTTATAGCATTTTTAGTGCAGCAACTTTTCTTAGTTTGAAAAAATGGATAAAAAGGAATTTCGTGTGCTAATAATGCTTTTCGATGAAAAAAAATACTATTGAAGCCAAGGCTTGGCTTGATAAACACTATTCGGACTTTGCACCAGGTAAATCAACCGTAGAGAAGTGGTTCGCTAAATTTAAACGAGGCGAAATGACCACCCAGGGCGATGCACGCAGTGGAGGCCCCAAAGAGGCTGTTATTGACGAAAACATCAACAAAAAGTCCACAAAATAATTTCGGATTACCGTAAAGTGAAGTTGATTGAGATAGCTGAGGCCCTAAACATATCAAAGGAACGTGTTGGTCATATCGTGAATGAATATTTGGATATGCGAAAGCTCTCTTCAAAGTGGGTGCCGCGTGAGCTTATAATCGACCAAAAATAACAAAGAATTGATGATTCTAAGCAGTGTTTGTAGCTGTTCAATCGTAATAAACACGAACTTTTGCGTCAATATGTGACAATGGATAAAACATGGCTCCATAATTTCACATCGGAGTCCAATCGACAGTCAGCCGAGTGGAGTGGAAGCCTATTTTGAGGCTAAAGACAAATCGTACTAACATGGTATCGACCGCTATAATCGTTATATCGCCCTCAAAGGCAACTATATTAAATAATAAAATCAAATTCTATCAAAAAAAGAATTTTTCTATCTTAGCCTACGAACTTTTCAGTCCAACTGGTATTTTTGCATCTATTTTATGAATTAATATTAAATTTTTCAATTAATTAAAAAAAAAAAAGGAAAGTAATATACAAATTTTCATATGTCCATGTGTGGGTGGTGAAGATCATAAATTAGACTCAAAAGTCTTTTAAAAATTTCATTTCTTTTATCCCATTGAAAGAAGAACATAAAAATATGCACAGAAATGTGCATAAGTTAAGTGAAAAATACTGTACATAAATACATAAACGAACTTGTTTACTGGTGCTTACGTCTCTATATAAATTTTTATTTTTGTGCTTAGTTTGTATTGCGTGAAAATTTTTGCTGATAATACGAAACTTAAAGGATTTTTAGATCAGTATTTATAAAATACTTTGCAGATATACATATGTTTATATAAACATAATAAACAAATAAACGTATATATATATGTATATTGCATTTTGAATATATCTGTTTATATATACATATATATATACTTCATTGTTTTTATAAATATTTTTGGGTTTCAGTAAAATTCTAATATTCATTTAAAGTTTTTATAAACATATGTTTTCGAATATATAATTTTTTTAATAATATAACTACATATATAATATAATAAATATTGTATGTATATGCATATGATATAACTGCCGGCGGTTGGTCAAGGCCATTATAAAAATTTGTGGCATTTAAATTTTGTTTTCTAACGCAACAAAACATTAAAAACAAGTCACGCCATCTTGTCAAAGTTACTTTAATGATGTAAAAGAAGAAAAACTACCAGAAATACTTGTTTATTAATGCCGATGATAAATATATTTTTTTGAAATTATTTTAAATGCTAAAAACATGTGATATAAATTACATTAATTATGTTAAAATATTTTGGTTTTATCGTTATGCATAATAGTACAGTAAAACAAAAAAAAAAGCGAAACGATTTCATATTGGGCTCAAACGATATATTATATTAGGTTGCTTATGGTGCTTTATGGTTGAGAAATATTCATTGCGGTCATACTAAGCGAACCATATATTTTTGATAAGAGGAAGTAGCGTAGGAAGCAATTTTCCTGTATTTATTAGTCAATCCGCGTAAATATTTTAAAACGTTCGCATTAACTTCTAAACAAATTTTACGTTTACGAATTTCTTTCTTGATTGTCGCCATCTTAAGTTTAACAAGTGAAAAGTTGGCATACATTTTAAATTAAATCTTTAATCAGCATCACTTTCATTTCAATATTTGAAATTTGAAAATTATATCTTCAGCTAACAGGACCTATTCATTAAATACATTTGCAGTGGAAGTAATAAATCTTTAATTATCACTTTTTCCAAAAATTCTCTGTTATTATTTATCGATTTCATATGTACATATAAGTTAGAGAATATTAAAGTTTTGATTTTTGATCCATTTAATGAACATGATGAGCTTTTCTTGCCGTAGATTTATAACACTTTTAATCTTAAGTCATATATACTTAATGAGTTTTTCGTGTCAACTGACGATATATGGAAGTTCGAAACCCTTTTTTTTTTATACATTAACATTCTGAATATATATCGTAACATATCATATATGTTATCGTTATGGTAAACAGTAGGTCTTACTTGAACTAATACAAAAACTGAGTTAAATTCTATCCAAAGGGGAAATAGTCTCCTTTGTGTACAACAATGAAATATTGAATGCCAAAATTTAAATTTACGAGGTGCCAGGACGATCACGGCAATATCGATCGAATAAGATGATCAATCAAAAATGAATCGATTAAATAAGATGATCAAGCTAGATACGGTGAAGAAAATCCACATAATTTTAGCTTTCAAACATTGACTGAAAATAAAAGAGATGGTAAGGATTGCAAAGAATACTGTAAATCGCATATCGACTAAAAATTTGGACCCGAGACAGCTGCTCGAATGATGGATGCTTAAATTTGCTTAAAATGAAACCAAATCAGAGACGTGTTACAGTAATAAAACCAAGATTTCCGTCGATTTATAAACATGAAAGAAACATGCATCCATTAGTTCATATCTAACAGACGAGGATACAAAACAATGGGCTGAATGCGAGGATAGTATATATAGCACCAGTAGTATTTGAGATGTAAGTAAGATCATTTTCATTGATTATATTTAGAATCGACAAATAATCAACCGTCAGTATTATTTGAATTTACTACAGCCTTTCAGTGATAAAACCAAATGTGTAGAAAAAAAGAACCGCGAAATTTGGCGAAAAAATGCGTTGCTTCAAAAATGAAAGATTTAAATTTCGAATTAGAAAATGGTACAGTGTTTGTCAACAATGAAGCGTTTTCACCGTAATTAAGAAACTATTGAAAAAAGTGTTTTGAGCTGAGAGTAGATTTTATTTAGCATTAAACATATCTTTCCCTAAGTTTCCTCCGATTTTTTGTGAGGCTGACTATTTCTGAGGATTACCATCCTATTTTCATTCTTCGTTCTTGAATACAAGAATTTATTAAGTCTCTCAATGCTACTGCTTTCAATTATTACAATAGCAACTTAAAAATTATTAATCGCCGTCAAATATGATATCAATTGCCATTCTGCTATAATCATGAACTCAACTGCTAAAATCTACTAAAATTCAAGGGTTCAAGGGTTTACCAACGATTAGTACAAATCTCTACATAAATAAAATAAAGCATCTAAATATCTTTTAGAGTATCTAACATGACATTGTTATGCGTTATAAGTTTCATTGTGTCAAAATATGTTGCAACAAATTAATTGAAACTTTTGTTGCTTCAACACCAACTGATTTTTATTAACAAAATTTGTTGTGATAACATTATTCTAACACAAGGTTAATTTGAAAACTAATTCATGTATACGTCAATTTAAAGTGTTTTAAAATGAAGCTAAAATAGAAAACTAACTCAAATGTCTATACATATATATATACTATTTTTTGCCGCTTTTTTTTTTGCTCGAGAAATAGAAGAAAAGCTAACTAAGTTTATATGAAGATGCTTGACGACCACTGTGCTAAAAGCACTTTACAAGCAAAGTAGTCCCTACTTTTCTTCGTAGTAAAGGCATTTGAATAAGAAAAGAAAAGAAAGACAGAAAATATATGCTAAGAATATAGGGGAAGCTGCATAAAGTCTACTTTGAAAGCGGAAAAAGTGAATATTAGCGCGGGCAGTGATTCTCAAAATTTCAGAGTAAAGATTCTCATCTTTTCGTAAAAGGAAAAAAAAAAGTTTTATAACCTAAAGTTGCGTAATTTCTACAATAAAAATAAATGCAACCATTGAAATAGAAAAAAAAAAAGAAATTCGACTAATCTTTTGGGAAAATGTGTAAAGTATACGATGAACGTGCTTTAGCAGCAATGATTTTGAAGATCTTATAGCAAGTAATTTGACGCTTTCGCAAACGAATCTTACATGAACTTAATTTTTAGTGGCTGAAGGTCGTTAAAAAAAAAAGAAAAAATTATAAAAAAATTCTATCTGTTGCCCAAATGCCTTAAGATCTTTGTGAAAAAAAAATCTAATATTTTATTTTGTTAATGAGGAATTCAGGCAAAATACTGATTCAATTTTTGTTAACACAAGTACACTCAAAACATATTCTATATTTAACAAATTCTCAAACCAGTTTGTTTCGTTTTTTTTTATTTTTATTATTATATAAATAAGAACACATAAGACCTTCTACCCACTTCTTCTGTTCTATTATCTTTTCGAAAACAACAACAAGAAAGAAAGAACGAAAAAAAAAAAATAATGACTACCTTTATAAGACTGCATCTAAGCTAATTATTTCAATATTCTAACATAGACTCTCTTTATCATTATGATAATTATGATTTCTTGGTAATTAACTGCACCCAACAGGTTAATCACTTTTATACAAGACATCTACAGCTACACATATAGTTATATGCATATACTTATATGTGTATACGACAAGAGTAACAATAATATCAACTAAGTTGTACATCAATGGCTAATTTTAGTAATTTCCTTTAAGAAAGTTTTGGTTAAGTTTAGATTTTTTCCTTTTCTTACTTGTTTGTTGCGTTAATGTTAACTTTTTCTATTATTGTTATTGTTATCGTTGTTGTTGTTGCTGTTGCTTCTGTGCTCTCTATTAACTTGGAAGTTTCTCTAGAAGACTATAAAAGGGTATCTAAATATTACACAAACCATAAAATGACTTGACGATCGACCACAGCAACATCTCCAACACACCGTTAAAGGAACAAGGAAGTACTTAACTTTTATACATATATACATACGTACGTACATACATATATACGTATATACAGGTACTTATGTATACACCGCACCATTAACTATACTTGTTCTTTATTTTAATAAACAAGTGTATATAAATACTTGGAATTGAATAGGTGGTAGATAGATATGCATTCTCACTAATGTTTTCAGAAACACGTTTCAACTTTTAGTTGCAGTGAAGAAAAAAGGCGTAAGTTGTGTGACAATAATAATAGGTAAAGTCACTATGGGAATGAAAGGGAGCGAAAAAGAGCATGACTAACCATAGTTTTATTTCAGGAACATTTAAAATTGATTGTAATGACTGGTAAACATGCCATCAACAAGTACATACTTACTTAGTAATTATATTAAGATGCTCGTTCAAATCAGCAACAGCAATAAACAAATAGAACAAGAAATGTTTAGAAAATTTTTCTTTTTAATAAAAATGTTCTCAATATCTGCGTAGAATAAAAGCATTTAAGAAATCCAAAATTATTCGAAAGAAAAGGAACGAAAAAACAAAAAAAAATTTCAGGAAAAAATATTTTAAAAATTATTTAATTTAATGGAAAGTTAAAAAGTTATATCAACTTTTTTTTTTTTTATTTATTTATTTAAGCTATAAAATTTCTATTAATAAACAAAATTTGAAATCCTTTTCGTTACTTGAAGAAAAAAATTTACAGCATTTTCAAAGCTAGCTACATAAACTGAAAATCTTTAAGCAAACTTCGTTGCTTCTAAACGAGGCCCGTTGTTTGTTGAAATCCATCTGCAGATTTTAATTATGAAATTTTAAGATCACATATGAAATAAACCAAAAAAATGTACAGAATTTT
This sequence comes from Glossina brevipalpis, assembly GCA_000671755.1. Lineage (NCBI taxonomy): Eukaryota > Metazoa > Arthropoda > Insecta > Diptera > Glossinidae > Glossina > Glossina brevipalpis. The sequence goes on along the minus strand of KK351048.1, from coordinate 840,330 downwards.
TCTTAAAAGCGTGACGGAATCTTGCATGAATTGACATGTTGTCTCAACTTAATTTGACGATATGACAGACGGACTGACAAACAGTTTATTATACGATATTCTGAGAAATTTGGCGATTCGTATACAACCAAAAAATTGATCCATGAATCAAGCAATGAATGAAAGCAATCCCGTAATGTTGGATGGGATTCAAATGTAGGGCTCTCTTCGTATAAAGAAAGGTTACTTTTATTTTACCTAACGACAAAAATATTAGTACTAAGTACTCATGTTCCCCCAAAAAAAAGCAAAGATAAATAATATCCTCATTCCTACTAAAGGAAATATGTTCTGTTAAAGACCTTAAAACACTATGAGCCTATTAAATTAGATAGATTACGAATGAATATGAATCTTCTTCTAAGATACCCACAATCACTTTACGTTAATATTCTCTTCTATTGTCTTATCTTTTATTACATACTAATATATATGGATTCTTCAATGCCTTGATTAAGAAATTTTTTCATGATTTCTTGCTTTAAGTAATTGTATAATTAAGTTATTCATTATCTGAAAACTAGTCTAAAAAAAAATTATTGTAGCCGAACCTTTAGTCAAACGAAATAAATCAAATCAAATGCAGCAATTTGACGGTACATATATCTGACGGATATAAACGGGAAAAGTTAATTAATACTCTGACAGTAAAACATGAAAATCAAAAATTTGTTTAATGCTCGATGGTTAATTTCATGTAAATACGTGTAGATGTTTTTGGATGATTGCAAAAGCACAAAAGCAAGAGCAGCGAAATTTATATTTTCTGTTTTACGGGATTGGTTGTGGAATTGTGTAACATGAGCTGCTCTAATCTAGTCAGGCGATTGATTGTATTCTTTACGCTCAGCAATCAATACGATTGAAACGATTAATTGAGGTGAAGCGTACAGAATTGATCATAAAGCATAGTCGTCGTCTTTCATGATGGGTACGCTAGGCAACATTTATATTGAATGACCCGGCAAAAATGTAGAGAGTCTTTGCTTGATACTTCCACCATATAGATCGGATGCTGCATCGTCCAACTCACATTTGTTTCACTTTCTGCAAAACTCTCTTAATAATGCAAGGGTGAATTTAAGAAAGATTTTTGAAATTTCATTTAATTTCGAAATTACAGCATCTCTATAGTGTTGACATAATGTTTCTATTATAACAGTAACAAAAAGTTATAGTTAAGAATGGCACACATTTTGTTTGATTAAATTCATTTGAAATGTAAAAAAAAAGGTTTTTGAATTTTGATCAACAAAAGCCAAATACTTATGCAATCACCTGATATTAAACAATTGTATATAGATGCTTGAAGAATCACTTCAAAATTCCTTGCATGGTCATTGGTCAAATGCTTGGGAAGTTCAAAAAAACAGAACAAGCCCATCGGATATAATCGCATATAAAAAAGTATCGTGATTTTAAAAAGGTATGATCCCAGAAATCTTATGTACATTACATTTACGTATGTATACTTGCACACATATTGGCAGGACAAATTAATTCGGTTCCTTTTTTCTAGGCGCAAATGCATTTGTTGCAAAACAAAATGAATGAAGTGTTTAATCAAAGCATTGATCATCCTTGGCTACTACTTCCTTCCACTTTTAGATAAAATATGAATTCCGTAAGGCAAAGACGACTGGAGCATACTTTTGAATATTCTTATAAGAATGGACGCCCCGCTCGAGCTGACCATAAGTAATCGATTGTTAATCGGAAGAAGTAATGTATGCTAATAACTGCGGAAACGGTAGCACATGTCAGGTTAATTAATGCTGCTAAAGTTTCCTGGATCTGTGAAGGGTATATTTCATTTTGTGATTTGGTTTGTAACTACCAGAAAGAAAACTTCGAAGACCCCACAAAATATATATACTCTTGATCTATATAAAATTTAGAATTGATTTAAGCATGTCCGTCTGTCCGTCTGTGTAATGTCTGTGGAAGATATAGGCCTCAAATTTGGCAGAAGTTCTTTCGCATACGTTGCTACTGAAAATGGGCCAAATGGATTACAGGCCACACCTACCGCATAAGCTAAAAGCCTACCTATTCGATTTTCTGTATGTTGCTCTGAATATTTTCTACAGCATTCCATAAAAATAAAAAAATCTGCCACGCCCACCTAATGAAATTTAGTTTTCCTCCCTTTTTTAAGATAATGATGGTGGGTATAAGAGATTCGGCACGGCCGAATATAAGTTTCTTACTTGTCTCAAATTGTATAGATAAAACTTTAAACTGAAATTTGCTGATTTTCGAACTTAATAAAGTTTAGCGATGTAAATAAAGTTTTCAAATGACTATTTGAAATTTTAAATTTAATCGAATTACAGCAAAAAAGAAAAAATTGTAGAAAAATATTGTTTTTCAATGTTGCAACAAATTCATCGAGATTGTTACATTAGTTCCGTTACATATGATGATCAAGGATAATTAGGATTTTTATAACATCTCTGTTGATTTGTATTGTTTCTCTTCTTTCTGTATTTAAGAAAGTGATAAAGGAATAAAAGGACAGAAAAATCATTTGCGCACGTTTTCTTTTTGGCGTGGTAGTTAGTGAAAGAGAAAACAATATCGCCGAAAATCTCTCTCATCTTTTACACGAAATATTAGTACAATGAAATTCCGAACATCTTCAACATACCTGATGTGAACTGTCACTATAGGTTAAGAGCTAACAAAAAGTCAGACCGTGAAAGGGATAATTAGATAAAGTCACGTTTCATAATTTTTTAAAAATTCTATGTGATTATCTGCTGGTCCATAACAATAACTTTTAGCCATGAGTTTTGGGAAATTGTATTTTGTTGTTGTTGTTGTTTTTGTTTGTTTTACTCATTTCCGTTCTATTTTTCAATTTTTTTCTTTCTCTTTCGCTTTTTGTTTTCTAGATTAACTTAACCATATTTTGGTTAACGTTTTTATAGATTTATCTTATCATAAGAAGAATGAAAACTGTTTAAATTTTTTCAAGTCGTCCCATGGGTTAAATTCCAAGGTTTTCTTTTAGTTTTTATTTTAGAATGCATTTAAAATATTTTTCCCTTATTTTTTATTGTGAAAGATTAAATAGTTTTATGTTTTTGTTAAGTTTTTTTTTTCTATCTACTACTAACGGCAAGTGGAGGTATATTAATTCTGTTACTTCGTTCGTTACAGCTATAGAAAAGCAGAAAAAATCTCAAATATAACAGCCTGGGCATTTGGATACTTCCATTTCTCTCTTTTTGTTAGTCAGTTCTCAAGGTATAAAAAATGCATTTCAATTATAACATAGATCTACAAGCCTCCGGTTCGTCTATTGTTTTGCTATCTTATCTGTTTTTAAAATTCATAGAATCGACAAAAAAGTTTGAGAAAATGTTATGCGGATATGCTTTTTAACTTAGAAAATCATCTAAATAAGACTGCTAGTATGTCCGGATTTACGAAAAAGAATTCCGAAAAATTTTCTCTTTCGCATGTTTGATGATATCTACGTTTCGCTTTAAGGCGAGTGTAGCTTTCTTGTTTGTTTCTTTTAAGTTAACCTTTTAACTACATTTTTTGTGTGTTGTTATTGTTGTTACTGTTGTTGTTGTTATTATTATTGTTGTTGTTGTTGTTTGTAATGTTGTTTTTGTAACTGGTTACATTTAATAGTATTGTTTCAATTGAGTGCGTTTTTCATTACTTTTGTTTGAGGTTTAGTGTACCATGTTCTTACCAACCAACTCTACTTTGTTGCACTACAACAGAATTGCTCTGTTCTGTTTAGTGACGCGACAACAGGTTTGTGCTGCTTGTATATGTATGCAGGTATGTGTTCCCTTACTAATGATGATGACAATGTGATGATAGTGAAGACGTGGTATTTCAAATGTTTGTTTATTATATTTATATATGTATATATATATATACAAATATATATACAATATATATACACTATACTTAGCAAACGAGTGAGGGAGTTGCTATTTTAACACACACCACAGGTGCTTTATTATGCTTCAAAAAATACTCCGAGAGCATGTTCTTAATGTTCTTTTTTCTTTTTTTTTTTTTTTAAATTTTATTATTACTTTTATTTTTCTTTATATAGTGTTGTAGTATAGTTCCCTTTTATCTTTAACCAGTGATGTATAAGTACAAAATATACGGGAATATGTGTGAGTTGTACAAAATATAATGAGAATGTTAGAGATAATTAAAAACGGTATTAAAAATTTATTATTTTTCTATTTAACTCAACATAGAAAGAGCGACTCTTAGCGATATTCAATTTGAAATGGATTTGAACACCTTCCAGAGAATTTTTCGATGATTTTGCTCTTATTATACAGTTAGTATTTTCTGTTAATGAGTTTTTCGATGTAGAAAATGGAAAATGATGTGTTTTGTTTGCTCACGTTTTTTATTCTTTTGGCCTTCTATAACCAGAATTAAATCGAGAATGACTTATTTTTATGAGATACAGTATGAACGGGAAGCTCTCTATGGAACTGCTTTCATATATAACAAAATTCAAAAGTTCTTAAATCTTACATTCAGATAACTCCGAATGTAAGAAGCGCCTATTATTTATAGAGAGAGAGAGAGAGTGCAATGAAAAACTTCGTTTTGTTCAAAAAATTCACAATTAAATCGTAACACTTTGTGCCTATCTTTTCTGATATTCAACAATCCTCAGATGTTTCTTTCTCCAACCAAACTTTCAACATTGTGCAGGCAGCAAATATTTAATGTTTAACGATAGAAATAATATAATCCTTAAAAAAAAAATCGTCAAAAAGTCAGATGCAGTATTTCAAAAAAACGAGCTTTATTTTATCCTCACGGTTGACGAACAGTGGAGTGATACCTATAAGTCTAAAAGTAAACAGCAATCTATTGCTTCTATGTTACTATTGTCTTGCTCTTTTCTTTCACTTTAGTCTGGGCTAAATAATTTATAAGACAATACGGATCTGAGTGGAAATATGAGCGCCAAGTAGACATTGGATGAGGAAGGAAAAAGATATGTTATATTACTTAACCTTTTTTTTTTTGTTTTGTCAATTAAATCAATGTCTCTTTATAAATTCTCCGAGGTCTTCAGCACTAGTTAAGTTTGAATCTACCAGAATGAACTCTTAAGCAATTTAAATCGTCTTACTTCCCTGATAAAGTGATTTACCGCGTTATATGCGGCGGCACGTATAGGGCTCACTAGCGGAGCTAATTAAGCCTTATTTGACACGATTTTACTTCTTACGTTAACATACTTTCAACCATCAAAAATGACTAAATCCGTTGATATTTTAATTTTGCCTAAAAATGCATATTGAAGATCTCAGTTGTTGATTCGCAAGTTTTTCGAACGCGATACCGATTTAAATAAACTGCAATACTCCGGTGGTAGGTTGAAAAATGCAAATTCAAATTCATCGATGCATTTCAAAAAGGTACTAACATATACACTCGTCTTGCAACATGTTTTACGGTTTTATGCTTGAAAAAATCATTAGTCACATTCGATACGGGCTTGAAATGAAGTTTACGAAAAGGCGCAAATATGTCGCTATTGACTTGATACTTAATTAATGTAAGCGATTATTTTTATATCACTATATAAAAAAAGCTGTTTTACCAAGAACGTTGGTATACCAACAGAAAGAGACAAAAAAATGAAAAAAAAAAAAACAAGAACTAAAGAAAAACAAAACATTTTCTTTCAGTAGGTAAGCGTGTTATTTACTTCTCTAGCGCACAAATGCATTTTTACGTTATCTACTAGATAATTATTTTTTTTACCCGCCTCTCTTTGTGCATTTCTTTCCGTTTTTTTTTTTTTTATATTTTTCTCTTTTGTTTTCTGCCCGTATTACGGCTGACTATGTGCATGAGAGCAAAAATTTGAATTGTATATGTTTTGTGTGGCATTAATTCGGTTGCGCTTTGATGCCTTTGAACCGAAAACTATCACGACTAAAATGATAGGCAGCAGCATAAATAAACATCACTGACAAATAATAAATACATGTATATATAACAAGAGCAACAACAAGCGTAAATAATGACATTGAGAATGAACACACAATGCACTTTACAGAAATGCATCGGCAATTATTTTGCATTTGAAAAACGCAAAAAGACGAACTGACAAATGCACACAACACACGACAAACGAGATATATGTTGTACTTGGTGATTAAAATAGTGTTATTAAAAATTTCCATAACAATCAAAAGAGTGGAAGAAACATGAATACCAGATTTGTCGAAATAAAAAATGTGTGTGTATTCAACAATTTGTTCCTTCTTTTTTGCTTTTTTTGTTTTTTTTTTTTTTTTTGTATAAATTTCAGGCAAGCGTTCACTTTTTTTTTTAAAACGAAACAAATGTCTCTTCAAACGGTTTGGTATAAAAAAAAACACTTGTTATTAAAAAAAAGAAACAAATAAAACAGTAGAAAAAAAATATGAAAAAAGCTTTAGACCTTATGCCTTATGCTTTAGAAGAACAAATAATTTTTCTTTAATGCGTTCCATTGAACTTTGTATTCAATGATTCGGCTGACAAGCACGTCATGCCATCTCGTGGATTAACTTATCGTAAAGATACAATAATTTCTGTTTCGAACAGCTAACACATACATGAATTCGTTTCAAAAATCGAAATCGAAACTATGTTTAGATTCGATTCCTTTTTCTGCAAGTTTAGAACCCATAAATGAATGAATGCCGGACATAAGTTAGAAGCATGAAAATTTAAAAATCTATTTACTCGCTAACACAAAACTTTCATCCGGTTCTATTCATTATATAAGTTTAACTTTGTGGATCGAGTTGCATATCACTTCAAAATTGGTACCTCAATGTAATGTATGTACAAAAACTGTCATAATATTACAAGCCAATTGTTAGACCTGGTGCAATGAGATTGAGTAAACTATTTAGAAAATGATATTAGGCGGGGGAACAAGCGTTGGATAGCTAGCGGACTGGCGGTGAACAGAAAATAGGATAGGCGATGGATTGGTGCTGGTTTGGCAGTGGATTGATAGGAGGGGATAGGCTATGGGACCAGGGTGGGGGGCAAGGCGTTGAGACAAGCGGCACGATAAGCGACGGGACAGACGGTGTACAAGTTAGTGGACTGTTAGCGGACAGGCGAACAGATATAAGCAGACATACCTAGGTTTATTCAGGATGTAATATTGGTCTTGTATGTATTTTATAGGATTTCTAAAGTTGTTTTCTAGATGTTGTTAACGTTTGGACATAATAAGCATATCATCAGCCTCTCGGTGATGGTTATAAAAACAAGAGAAGAAGAATAGTAAGGTACTTAAAAAAAAAACGAACTTGAAAAGTAATAAATAGATTACGGCTAGAGTTCTTGATTGCAAGTCCTGCTAAAGAAGTTTTTCTTTCTAAAAAAATTTTAATATATATATATATGAGTCGTGTGTTTGTACATAAAACTATGTGGAATTCCTGTACTGAGTTACAAATGTCATAAAATAATGAGGGACGGACATGGATTCTGAATATTTTTCCAAGCTTTGCTACTTAGTTTTTCACCGCTATCAGTAATTTTTCTTTTTTTTTTTTTGCTTTTTATTAGAAGATTTTAATGGTTTGATTTCTTGCCAGCCATTGTTCGTAAAAAGTTGCACATGCTCTAATTTTCTTAAGCACATACATACCTACGTAAATACAAAGTTTGATTAAAGTGAATATATTAGGAAATCTCTCTGCCGACACACATACGCAAAGACAAATTGAGAATAACCCGAAAAATATGAGAAATCATGCTAAACATTAACATATATTACTTGCTAATGGAAAAATCAATAATTTCAACTCTGATATATCACTGTATGTATTCGTAATGGCTTTATACATTTTCCCAGATTATACTAAAAATTCTTTGGCAATGTTTAACTGTAAGATATAAAATAATTTACCATCAAAACTTTACCGAAACCATATTTTGTATGTTTATGTGATGTTCATTTTTTACGGTCCGCTCGTTGTCTAAATGTACTTTAAACGCAGTTTTACCTAATGTTTATTTCTTTTTTTTTTCTTTTTAACAAATAATCTTAATTTGGAATAGTTGCCAAATTTTTATACACTTTACGTAAATTTTTAAATTTTTACACAAATTTCTAATAAATTTTTGCAAAAGACTACAATTTATATATTTTCTTTAAATGCACGATTTTACAATATTTTCACATGTTATTGATATTAGTCACGTTTTCTGTTATGTCGCCTTTGAAGTTTTTTGACATATTCAGCGCATGCTTCCTGTATGAAAAGAAATTTATTTAGAGTTCGTAAATATCAACAGGCTGAATTTCTTTTTCAAAGAGTATTGAATTTGTTTTTCAGTGTAAAATAGAGTAAACATTTAAAAATTTGTTCGCCTAAAAACATGCTTTAAAATACTGACTAATGAAAGAAAAACAAAAAAAACCTTCTAAGAAAAGGTATTTTAAAGCAATTATAATATCGAAGGCAATTTCATTCATGTTTGTTTACGTAGAATTATTTATTTTTAATACTAATAATCGTATATGGAACACATACACATTCACATTTCATATTGTCCCTGTGATAATAACAATCCGCAGCGTAAGAAATGAGAAGAATATTGTGTTTGGACTCTAGACGATAAAAACTCGATTTTATCAATTATTCCCCGTTGTTAGAGACGAGCCAACTCTGTTGCAAAGTCTATGTAGCAGTTTGCGTGAAAATTTAAACTTAAGAATTAACATTAATTTATTCATTTTATTATTTATTATTTATTATTTTCGTTTTTTTTTTTTTTTTTTTGCTATGAATTATTACACTTTCCTTTTATAGCCATCACTGAGAGGCTGATGATATATTTATTAAGCCAAAACGTTTACCACATCTATAAAACAATTTAAATGGTGTTATAAAATACATATATTCTGAATAGATCTATTTATCTGTCTGCCAACCCTGCGCCTCTCGCTGATTGTCAACGCCTCTCCACGACCGCTCAACTGCCTACCACCGCTCCACTGCCTACCACCGCTCAACTGCCTACCGCCGCTCCACTGCCTACCACCGCATTTCACTATCTATCCACCACCATTACTTATTTAGCACTTTTTTACAGTCTCTCTCTTGCCGGCAATGGTGGATGGGCGAACAGCAATTCCAAAATTAACAAAAAGTCCTAACGTGATCATGTATTGTTCTTTACGTATACTTGAACAGTGGTCTGTTTCCTGTTTTGTAAAAAAATTCAAAATAAATCAGTGTACTGATGTCATTCGGTTATAACTGTAAAAAAATTAAAATTTAAAAACACAACAATTTCAATATGAAAAATCTGCAAAAACAAAACATAATGTGGTTGAAAAACGGCATATTCCTTTTGTTGTTGCCACTATTATTGTTGTTGTGATTGTTGTCATTGTTGTTTTTGTTATTATTATATTTTTATTATTGTTTTTGTTGTTGTTGTTGTGGTATTATGTTGGCCAACTTTCATAAAATTCTCATTATAATTTTAAAGTGTGTATAAAGTGTCATCACATGCATACATAAATTTGTTTTAAGCCATGTTAACTGGCACAACGTGCAACAAAGACTTCCACTATAACTATAGAAACACTCTTACTCGTGAACATATTTATTATAAAAGATGTAATTTTGCTAGAGTAGTAGATATTTTTTTTTATTATTTTATTTTGCCTCTACCAACAATGACATGAATGTGTTGGTTAGCTGCCATCATATGCACATAAATTTAACACCAAATGACAAGTTGTCTAACATGATGTTTTTACACGACTGACAGTAAATGGTAAACAGGAAATTCCTGGTTTGTGTTATTATTATTAAAAAAAAAAAAAAATAAAAAATAAAAAAAAAAAAATAAAGAAAAAAAACCAAATGATAAGATTAAAAATGAAAAAACTTATGCATGTGCTTATAAAAATAAAAATAATTCGCGTATTTTCTCTTAAAAAAACTTTTTACTTTTATTAATTATTAACGAGAAAGTACTTACATGGCTTATATTTCAAATATTTATTTCGAATTGTCACATTTTCAAAAAAGAAAATTCTAAGATATGTCTTATCAAGAAAATAAAAAACACCAGCTTAACTTCACAATATTAAATCGATATTTTGCTACCACTTACTGCTAACTTTTACTGTTTAACTTTTTAAATATTACTATGGAAAATAAAAACAAAATTCTTTAATTCTGAAAAATGTTTCATTATCCATTAAAGAGGCAATGCTAACTAATATAAGTGTATTAGTCAGGAAAGTTAAGAAATTTTTTGTTTTTGTTTTGTTTTTTTGTTTTTTAAAATTTTATATATATTTTCCTAGATTGCAATACATCCTTACACGATTGTCACTTTCAAAATAAATATCGACCGTAGATTACTATAGAACAAATAGTAGCATAGTGTGATTCTACATTAATTTTGTTGCTTTGTTTTGCCTGAAACTATCATCTTTTAATGTGTCCCCGTAATCTTATAAATCTAATCATGAATCTAAATGCATAATTTTGCATAATTCACAGCACAAACTTCTTGTTTACAGTCCAAGTTATTATGCATTGTGTCAAATTGAAGTTGATAATCTGTCGTATTTGTTATGAAAGTAACAATATTCTCACTATTTCTGTGATCAGTTTGTATCCGTAGTACAGTAGAAGCGTCTTTTAAACTTTTACAAACAAAACGTTAAACGTAGATTTTTGCTGGAATTTATTATACCCTACATCATGTTGTATGGTATCGGGTATGTTAATTTTTGTATGTATATATGAAACACTCAGAAGGTCTTAAGGTAGAACCATATGTTGTTATATCGATCGATGCAAAATCATTTTCTGAAACAATTCAATTTTGCCTGTCCGTCTGTCCTGTTGTACGTCCTTCTAATCGTCTGTCTGTCTGTTTGTCTGTTCATGTAATTTTGTATTCAACCTACAGATCGCATGTTTTGAAACATTTTGACGACCTGTGAAATGTCGACGTGTTTTAAGTCCTAATCAAAGCTGACTGGATGGGATCATTTTGGTCCATAATAGTATTTGGATATAAATATTAATTGAATCAAATTTTGTCCTGAAAATTCTTCAAATATAGGAGATCTTATGAAAATTAAGGCTTTATCCGAATGTGGGGATCACGCCAATTCACGCTTCCATCCGTAGGATGAGATATTATAAAATTAAGTAAAGAGTTGTATTAGCTGAAGTGATCTAGAATATTTAATAGTTGGTCTTATCCGACTGTTATGTTTTTATAAGATTTTTTATTTATAATTGATTTTCATAAAATTTTTTAACAATTCATTGAATATATTTCTACAATAATTTCATAATAATTTCAAAAGAAACTTTCAAGTTTACTATTTAGTTTACAAATGAAAAGCAATGATTATTAAGATTCTGGTTTATAAAGTGATAAATTAACAAAATAGAGAAAAATGTACCGACAATCTGGTGCTTTATTTGGAACCTTCTAAAATAAGTCCTTAAGTATAAAATATTTTTCATAGCACTTATACCCATATATGTCCTGACTAATTAACTGCATTTCTATAGCTAGACTCAATAATTTTTGGGTAGCAAAGCTTTGATTTATTACTTCGAAGCAAACATCAGTGTTTCATTGATTAACCACTGACCAGCTTCTCTTTGATTGATTGATTTTTTTTTTTTATTTTTAAATATATATCAACTAATTACCTTTTTCCTTTTTTCAGTTTTTCGATCGTGAACACTTCAACATGATTTCCTATCTAAATCGCTGCTAAATCGATTTGAAATATTTTCGATGAAACATTTACTTCTAATGTATATTTATTAGACGTAACAGTAAAAGAGCGAAATTTGCATTATATATATATATATATATATATATATATATTGAATATATATATAGAATAGTCGTAAAGAATTTAAGAACACTTGAATATACACTGTAATCATTAATTTGACCGATAGAGGTAACAAAGCGACTTTAGTTTTATTTTTCAAACTTTTATCTAACAAAGTGAAATAGCAAAGAAAGATGCCAACAACATGATACGCAACCGGAAAACTTCATCAACCACAATAGCTACTGAAACAATAATGCCAACAGAGAAAGCAGCTACGCAAGCAGAAGCTAACACAACAACAGTAACGATAACGAAAGTTACGCCTACAATTGAAAGATCGTCATCATCGTTGTCAGTTGGTTTGCAATCAACTTTGAATGACTCTGCGAACTTGGAAAGCTCATCAGTACATAAAGTTTTCGTAACGACAGGAGGTATTTTATCAAATTCGACACGGACGTGCTTATTAACAAATCCAAGTCCCAAAATATTAACGAATGTCAACAAACGCGCTAGCGACAATAGCAATAGTGGCTACATTACCAGCGACTGTAGTTATGGTAAAACTCGGATCAAAAACATCATTGTCACAGACATCAGGCATCATCATCAAAGCAACCGCATGTTTTCAAATCATCCAAATTGCACCAATGTTTTACAACAACAAGAACACCGGCAACAACATCAAAGACATCAACAATGTAGTCATTTGCAAAAACATAAAGCAAAACAATTTATACAGCTACTCACATGCTTGGTGACTGTCATCAGAGTCATTTCACTACCCGAATTTAGTGCAGCACAGCCACAGCAACAGCAACAACAGCATGAACATCAGCAGCAGCAGCAGCAGCAGCAGCATAGCCGGCAGCTTGTGTCAATGAACCCAGAAACAACACCATTTCTATCAAACAACATTACAAATTTCCTGGCAACTACAACTAAAACAGCAACAAGAAGAACAATAACAATACCATTTAATGCTAATGCAACAGCAATAGCAACAACAAACCAAGTTACTACATTCTTCTCAAACTCAACCACCACCACTACCACCATCACTACTACCAGTACGACAACCAAACACAATCGTAATAACTCAACGTCTAGGCATAACATTAATTCCTACACATATGTTGATGATGAACGTAATACGAATGATGATAATGATAAGACTAAACTGGCACAAGTGTTATCAACAACCAAAACAACAACAACAGCGGCAACATCGGCAACGGCAACGGCAACATCATCATCTCTGTCGTCCACATTAGTAGAGAATTCTTCTCCTTCTTCTATTGTGAAATCAAGCGACTTTGTGATGTCAAATGAAACTTTTGATTTCACTCCATCTCCTATTAGGTATCAAGCTGATGGAAAGAGTTTTTTGCGTGTCCCACGTTCACTTGTAAGCGGGAAAAGTAGTGCGGCCACAGGTGGTATTGATGACACTGGTCTAAAAATGTTCGGTATAAGTGGGAGTTCAAGCATTACAAATATGTTTAATTCTCAAACTGCTACTGGTTTTAATGCCAATATCATCATTGAATGTCCTAGTTTTGATGAAAATTCAGCGTGTCCCTGCTATAAATTTGAAGACGGTAAGTACGGAGTTTAACAGTATAAAACAAATAAAGCAAACGCATCCCCTATCTTCTATTATCCGGTTACGACTGTTACATAAGTTAGGATTTCTTGAATAAACTTCTACTTTTAACTCACACGAGAAGCAAAGACTATAACGTGATTAAGTTCCTATTCATATTCTAGGTAGATGTAAACATGTTAACATATGTTGTTGATAAGTTAAATCTAGTTTTCTATAAATAGAATGACCTAACAATTTTATTCATATAAATCTTTCGTATTCCCTGAAAATGTTTATATGAAGATATTCTACTTAATTTTAATGCTGAATATTTAATGTTTAATCCAAATTAAATAACAACTACTCATCTCCTACACAACTTGTTAGATGACTAAACAAGACGATAATGTTTTTTCCATCTCTTTTTCGGAGTTCTTGAAAAGAAAGTAAAAAGAGGAACTGTTTTCTTATATAGAAATTACGACAAATACGACGACGACACAAACCACAATAAAGCGTAAAATAGGCTTTATTGCCAGACTTTTGAACAGTCAGGGAGTTGCTTATCTCTTGCTACAATAACATTGAAACACGATAATGTTTATCATTTCTTTCTACTTCGAGGAAGAGAGTTTCAATGAAAATTTACTTTCATTGTAAATGTAGGCGTAATAGTTCGCGTCACGAGTCAAATTTACCTCGAGTTATATCGTGAGAAGCAAATCGTTACTTAATGAAGTTTTTTTTTGGCTATTAATGTAATACTAAGACTACTGCTTAGTTATTTTAGCCTCATCGCTTTTTATATGTAATAGAACGTGTAATAGCCTCTTGAATCGCCTTACGTCGCGCGATAACAGTCGGTACGAAATATTTTAAGAATAATAATAATAATAACACACTTTAACAATTACAGTTTATTGGTTTAAATAATCAATCACTTCACATATTATTACGATAAATTATTTCGAACAAGTTATTATCGTTTTGATGAACAAATCGATATCATGCTATATCGGCCGATGTTTTTCGATATTATCTTTATCTTTACTCTAATCGTATCTACGATTGCAATCAAGTATTTGCTGAATAGTTATACAGCACTTTGGACAGTTAAAGCGGAATATGTCGGCAAGCTTCTCGGTGCTTCATCGCTTCTCAAAGAATCTGAATAACGAAGAGGTTAAGATCACAATAGAGAAATATTCTTTATTTACTCGAACTTTACAATAAACATTTAAAAGGTTTGCTCCGTTTTGGACGAAATTTAGGTTAGAAGTGCCATAGATAATTAGAATTGTCGCAATGCACTTAAGTCAGATTCAAGTAGAAAAAGATATAATAAACGTTAATAGCTCGACTTATTATTTATATGTAGAGCATTATTTTGTTTTTTCAGCGTATAACTTTAGCATAAAAATTGCATCGTAAGAAATTGTAATTTCTTTTTTTTTCTTTTTTTAATTTAAAAAGTAGTTCGTTTTAAAATATTGTAAGCACTCATGACATAAATTCCTTAAAATCTCATTATTCAAATTTATGGGTAGTTACCTTAAGTCTTTATTCTTTTCTCTTATTTCTCTTTCCTTTTTTTTTTATTTTATATATATCATTTACAGGATTATTTTTGGAATGTCCTGGCACTACAGCAATATCATTACGTTCCACACTGGAGCGTATCTCATCGCCAATACATTCACTATCAATATATGACTTTGATCGTTCGGTCACGTCGCTTTCACAGGATGTCTTTCAGCCGGGTGTTAATATAAGACATTTACAATTTTCACATTCACATTTGGAAACTCTAAAGGATAATAGTCTCAAGAATGTACGTGCATCTCTCGAGTCGTTGAGTATAGTTAATGGTAAATTAACACAGGTACGTATATAAACATATATGTATGTCTCTGTGAACTATACTAAATATAAATGGACAAGTAAATGATAAAGAAGAAGAGTTGCACGTATTCATGTATATATGTGTTGTATTAAATGCAGACGTAGGCATAAGAAACTCATACGTATGCGTACAAAGCAATAGTCTGTCTACATTAAAAAATAAAAAAAAAAAGTAAAGAAAAAATGAAGAGAAAAAAGCCTTGATTGCATATTGAAATCTATAAACGTGCTGTGTAAACATGTGGTTGTGTAAAGGAAAATAAATCTGCGTAAACCACGAGCGTATGTGTGTTAATGAATGTTATCATGCGGGTAGCGACCGTTTGCATTTCTTATTAAATATAAATCCATATAACATGAATTCTGCGGGCATAAAATAAAATTCCAACTTTTTGAAAAACGTTTTTCACTTATTTTCATATAAACATCCATTCACCATAACAAGAGTTTGCATTAATCTTGAATTGTACACCTTCAATATTATACGTGAACATATACTCAGGATTTGTTCAGCTTTAATAAATAATAAATAAATTTAATTTTAGAAATATTTCACTGTGCTCAACGATACAGCTTAAAAGTTCATATAATAAATAAAATGCTGATAACGACTATAGAAAATAGAAAAGTAGAGTCATAAAAATGTATCAAAATTTAAAAAACTCCAAATCTATCCATACATACACATACATACATACATATAAATGTGTAATGTAAACATGCAAACACTTTCGAAACAAACAAACTTGTTAGTTTGGTTGGTGCTTTTGTGCCGTATGTGTGTGTGTGTGTGTTGGGTTTTTTCACAAATACGTATAAAATTCAGGCAAATTTTTGAAAGATTAGCATGAGTTTTTAAAGTTACTACTAATGTTTGGCGTCTTTTTCTATGCATTAGATATACTTGTAAATGATTTTGACAAATAGACTTTGAAAATTGTTTAAATTTATAAGCAAATGAAATATTTTGATAAATAAAAGACCGAACGAGTACACAGATAAACGCAGATAAAAAAAACCCGCGTCTTCTTCTTTTTTTTATTTAGAATTATGCATATACCTTACAACACGAATTATAATAAAATCGTCTGTAAGTATATTTAGGTAAAAAAAAAATCTGAAAACTATAAATACAAATACTAGACCAAATATTTAAAAATTCATGCTTATATTAATTCGCTGTAAACATTTACCCATTAAATATGCATTACGCCATTAAACTAAAGTGATCTGATTACAAGATTTCTACAAGAAAAGAAAAGAAGTAATAAAATTATATTCGGCCATGTCGAATCTTTTATACCCGTCATTCTTATCTTAAAGAAACGGGGAAAAGCTAAATTGTAATAGGTGGGTGTGGTAATGAAAGAACTTGCAGTGTTTGTGCCAAATTTGAAGCCGATATCTTCAGTCAGGGGAATGTTTGCCACAGACTTAACATAGATGGACAGGCGGACAGACGGACAGGCGGACAGGCGGACAGACACACAGACGTACAAACGGACAGACGGACAGACGGACAGACGCACAGGCGGACAAACGGACAGATGGACAGACGAACATGCTTAAATCAATTCTATGTTTGGTGCTTATCAAGAATACATATGTATTGTGAGGTCTCAGAGTTCTCCATTAGGTAGTTACAAACGCAATGAGAAAATGAGATATACCCTTCACCTTCGGTGATGGGTCTAAAAAAAGAGAAACTATGAACTTAAAAATATTTATATCATAGGCAAGCCTTAATGTATAATACAACCCAAGATTTGGCAGACGCACGTATTAATTTTTTAAAACTTCATATGCTTTCACATAACTCAGACGAAATGTATATTTTATACGCCACTGTGCATGAATTCAATAATGGTCCCATAAGTGATGGATGTCCAAAATTCACTCAAGAGGAGAACTACTTCATATCTGCGTATCTACGTATAACCATCATGGTATCTTTTCCTTTTCTGTCCGACAATTTACGTACATATCATTCAAAAAACAAATCTATATACAAACACACTATATATATATGTACATATATGTATTGTATTAACAAATAAAAACACATATGTATATATATATGTATATACGTATATTACATATAAATATGCATACAAGTATATTTCATATTATAAATAAGCGTATACACCCTCATAAAAATCCTGTATGTAAAGTTTGTTTTTGTACACACTATGAATTAGAATATTCAAGTGTTGGTAACAAAATGAATTACAATTTGTGAAGTTTTTACATGTTTGTTCACATTATGAGTTTGTTTTCTGTTTTTGTTTTTTTCTTTTCCTTTTTTCTTCTTTTTATTTTGTAACAACTTGTGTAATCATGTCTAAGTCAAGGATGCTAATGCCTTCTCTCTCTTTTCATTTAACTGGTAGTGGTGTTGGTGTTGGTACAATTGCTATATTAAATTAAAATTTAAATATATTGCGAAGCTAGTTTGTTTGCCTTTAGTTAGAAAACACAAAAAATACAGTTTTTAAAAAGTTACTCTTATTTTATATTCATCATCAAGAGAGTGATTTTCTTTCCCTTTACAACAATCTCTGTAATAATTTTAATGAAACATGTATGCATATTTTGAATTTTTAGTGAAATATTTACAAACTTGGAAGCTCTGTTAACTTGTATGTATCAACTATGCTTTATAATTAAATACTTAAAAATTCACATTCACAAACATTTGATATGAACACTGACCTTTACAATTAAAGCTTTTTTTTCAATAAGATATTATCAAAAAATAATTTGATAATAATGTGAGATATATACAAAAGTTAAGCAACGGATAACTACTTCAATTACTGTATTTTATATTTTACCTTTACGGTCAGAATGCGATGCTATAGCAGAATAACAAAATATTTCTATTTGTGTGTATTTATAAAGTATTTATAAATTCGTGGCAGTCTGTTAAATGGGACGTATCAATCACTGTATTCAGAATTAGTGTTAAGATTATTTAAAAAATTAATTCAATTAATTCATAACCATTGATAAAAAAAATTTGAATACTTCTTGAATGCATTTGAAATATTTTTCGATATTTTCCAATGAAGACTATTTTTTGGATGCTGCATCTTTAGATAGGCCTTTCAATTATCGTTTAAATCAAAATCCTATTTAAGTCGCAGGTTATTGGTTATATTTGCGATTTTTTGCCGATCCCAAAAGAAGCCTTATGAATGTATGTTTTAGTGCCTTGGAGAATTCCAATGGAAACAATTTAGTAAATAAACAATTACCCGTTTTGTTTATAATGTGAAACTCAGAGATTACATTTTATCTTTCGTTCAGCTCTTTTTAAAAGTCTTCATCTCTCCGTCTACCTAAAGTTTAGATTGCCGACCCACCTTTACAAAATCTTTTCATTTCAATGGACAATTTTTTTTTTTATTGAACGAATGCAGTTTTCGAGGTCGTGTAAGAAACCTTCTATATTAATAAAAAATATTTCTATCTCACTGGGTGAACAATCATTTACTCTTTGTGGTTGAACAAGCAGCTCAATATTGGAATAAGTTACGGCGTTAGCAATTTGAAATTCTTTAATACTTTGAAATTCTTTGAATACTTTTAGGAGAAAACTGGGTTCGAGGTATTTTGGTTTGACCTTGTAGGTTAAAAATTCGTAATATTATATATAACAATTCGTGTATAAATACGTTCTTGGCATACTTTATTGTGAACTTTGTTCTGAATCGACTTCCCAAAGTCCATGGGAGTAAAGAATTGCGGAATATTTCGTTTTCTATTATAAGTTATAATTTATTCGTGTTAAATCATATGCAGTAAGAAGCTGTAAAGGTTCATTTTTTTTTTAATTTCATTTTGAAACATATTCAGTGTTCGTAAGCCGAGAATATATGCATGAACACTAGCTCCCTGAAATATTTCAATTCTTACGATTATGAATGCAGAAACTATCCTCAAGGAAGGAATTTTGCGAAAAAAATTGTAGCCCAAAATAAGAATTTAATTGTTGGAAGCCAATAAAGTAAAATAAGTAACGATAGGAAATTTACTACATCTTATAAAAACTCTTTCAAATATAGCTATAGATCGGTCGACTTAAAAGTACGTAAACAGCTGAGAAGTAGAGAATGTAATATGTACCTATACAGCTGAGAAATAGAGAATGTAATATGTACATACACAGCTGACAAGTAGAGAATATAATACGTACGTATACATCTGAGAAGTAAAGAATGTAATGCGTACGTAAAAAGTTGAAAAGTAGAGAGTGTAATACATTTCAGACTATATACGATTTTTTAAGTTCATTGTGCTGCTCTCTACGTAATATATTCAGAATATTGTTTGTTTATAATAAATATAACATGTAATGTCTGTGTAAGATTTTAAGCATTAAACTAAAATATCATTACTGTGAAACATAAGTACCACAGGGTATTAATAAACCACAACTTGTACAAAGTAACACGTGGGTGATGACCACCTTAGAAGTTTGTGTGTACGATAAGCATACTTTCTCATGAACGTAACTATTCAAAATTGATTGTCATCAACAAAGCCTTAACTTATCTATCAAAATTGCTATTGAACAGTCTGACAACGGTGACAATAACAATTTCGCGTAACGTTCAATAATGACATTGAAACGTGTTTGACGATTATATAAAGGATTCTTAGCGACACGAACGTCATTGTGGCTTTTATAGTTACTTGAATAAAATACGTTTAGAGGGATTGGTATTAGTGCGATAATGTGATATTAGGTTTAGTTTAGAAATCCTGTTACTGTAACATGTAAAATTATCGCCAGTTTTTAAAAAAATAATAATTAACTGAAAATAAAAAAAAAAAACTATATGCGGTTTTAAATCCCATTATGATAGAGTTGGTGAAAATACCAACAAAGACACATATAGTCTAAGTTAAGTCAGTGCCTTCAATCGTACGCCGTAAATTTATTTATGATATATATGAAATAAATGAATAATAATTCGTTTAATATGAATATTTTTAGCAAAGTCTTCAAGATAAGGAAGTACTACTTACCATATATCAAAGGAAAAAAGTGTTACTTGTAGCAATTTAACGATTTATCATTGAAAGACAAAATCTTGAAATTAATAGAAACCATACATTAATGATTATGTTAAAAAGTATACACAGCAAGCATTTTTGAACTCCGAAATATCGGTATTAAAAGCATGGGCATCTGCTAATAATAGTTACAAAGTTGATATGATAAAATTCAACTTTATGATAGAATCTTCGTTGTAATGTTGATTATGTTATTGGCTTTAAATAAGTAAGAACGTTAAGAAAGCCTTACAAATTTTTCCTATAAAAGCACACGTTACATATTTTAAATATTTGTTGAGTTCATGCTATTCACCGTTGAGCTCATGTAAACAATGCAAGCATGCACTTTATTAGTTTTACTCGTAGACGGCAATCTGCCAATAAAAAGAAAACACAAATTTTTTTGGTAAGCATAAAAATGGAAGGAAACGAAATGAAAAAACAAAGAATTTGAATAAGGTGGACGTATAATTCTTAAAGCGAACTTTGAACACCCACCGCTGAGGACAGACCTCTAGAAACCCATCGGAATGTCCTTAGTGTGCGGCTTCTTCTTAATCAAAATCATTTGTAAAATAAATTATGTGCCGACATGATGTTTAGATTGAAAAGAGCGAAGAATCCGACCGACTTATAAAATTCTTATTTAAACTGCAATACAATCGCTGTAATGAGTTCTAATATATATTCGCAATAATTCGAATATCTAAGTTCTGCTCATTTATTTTCTTTGTCCATGATACGCTGAAAAGTAGACTCAGACTATTTTCTAAGCATATTTCTCTAAATTTTAGTTTTTATTCATTTAAAACATATCCAGCTAGAAAATGAAGACTCGAGTTTTCAGACAGAGGGACGTTTAGAAATAAATATTTTCAATTAAAAAAGAAATGATTAGGATTCGATGCCTTTATCAATTGCGAATAGAATGAAAAAAATAATACACCACCAATCTTTGATAGTGAACGTAAAGAAATTGAAAAGTAAATTTAATAAAGCTATTAAACGTAACGATGGTAGCTGCACTGCAGTCCTCGTTTTTATTTATATATTTTCAAGGTAATAACCATAATGAACGTGAAAGAGTTTTCTCTCTCGCTTTCTCTATCTCTACGTATATAAAATTTTTAAAGCGATGAACTCCTGCAAGAGCAATAAATTGTAGTAAAAATTTATCATAAAAGCTAATGTTCTTGCTAATATCGTGTTGATTTAGATAAAGAACAAGAGGTGACGCGTTATTTTCAAATCCCACTAAATGAAAATGATGATGAGTCTGCTGCTTTACAGAATAAAACGGTTTAAAGTTAACATATTTCTACACTCACGTTTCCTAGTTAAGGTGACATGTGTCAATTGCAGTTTAGTATGTGTCAACCGTAACGAGCAAATTGTTAATACGTCTATTATGATGGAAGTTAATTTGAAGTTATCTCTAGTTGAGATACAGCTAAATAATAAAACGTTTGTTATATACAATACAAAGAAATGAATGTATAATACATAATATGAACGCGAAATTTCTTTAAAACGAATTTATGTTCTAAACTATACTTTGAAATATTCCTTGAAGCTTTAAATAGTCGAGATTACCATATCTATAGGATTTACTATTAGTATTCGACATCTATCTTAATTTTGTACTCACTTAATATATAGGTAAAATGATAAGTGATCGATGCAATAAAAATGACACTTACGGAAAGAGAGGAGAAATATTCTATGGAATAATTAAAATTTATAGAAAATGAAGTAGAGACAGACAATGAGACAATGAGCTCTAAATAGTAGAATAATAGTAAAGTGATTATAATGTTGATTCGTTACTAATCGTGTTCAAATGCGTTCGAAACCGTGTTCAAAAAAGTGTTCAATATTATAAAAACTGTTATGTGCGTAAAGTTTTGAATGAATATACATTATGCCCGAGAACACTTACCGACTTTACGATAAGTTTGACAACAAAATAATCGTACGTGAAGGAAAAAACTATTCTTCAATATTAACTTAGATTTAAAAGAAATTACAAAATATAAAGCTGTCGACAAGTGAAAAATCCTGAGATACAGATTTTTCTGCTAGAGCCTATCTGCAGATTTAATATGAAAACTCACGATTACAGTACCGCGATCGATTCGGATTCTAACGTTAACTTTTTATAATATAATATATGATTTTCTTTTTTTTGCCTTGTACGTATTATACTAACCGTTTTTATATAATCTTTTCTTTTAATGCTCATTATTTATTGCAGCTGCCGTCGCGGGCCCTTAACTCGATGCAAAAACTCAACGCTTTAGATTTTGACTATAACGAAATTTCTTTGATTGAAGACTACAGTTTTTACGGCTTGAGATTGTCTAAACTAAACATGAAAGGTAATCGTCTACAAGGCATACCGGAGTATGGATTCGCAGGTTTAGAGGAATCGATGCAAGAAATCGATTTATCTGAAAATAGTTTGCGTACCTTTCCATTGTTATCGCTGCGCAAACTCGATTATTTGCGTATACTAAGATTATCAAATAATAAAATTTCTACATTTTACGGCGATATAACATTGGCCACAAATAATGCTACAGCGGTGGCAGCTCTACGTTTGCCTTCGTTGACTTTTCTAGACTTGAGTTCAAATCAATTTACAGAAATTATCGATGATTGTTTTCGTGCTTTTCCACAACTAAAAACGTTATCATTCTACGCTAACCAAATCGAGATCGTTCAAGCTGAAGCCTTTAAATCTCTACGCGAGTTAATGTCGCTGGATATGTCGCATAATCGTATCATTACATTGGATGCTAAAATATTTGAAAAAAATAAACGCTTGCAAACCGTGGATCTAAGTCATAATCATATACATTTGATAGGAGGAGTGTTCGCGAATTTGCCACATTTGAGAGAAATATTTCTATCGGAAAATAATATTTTAGAATTACCGGCTGATGCTTTCACTAACTCAAGTAATGTTGAAGTCATTTATTTAGAATCAAACGCTATAGCTCATATCGATCCTAACGTTTTCACAACATTGGGAAATCTGGACCATTTATATTTAAGAGCAAATTTTATACCATTACTGCCCGTAACTCTTTTAGATAAGTGCCAAAAGTTGAGTTCCCTCTCATTGGATAATAATGAAATCCAAGATTTGGAAATTGGTATGTTCCGTAAGCTGGAATTTTTAAGAGAAGTAAGGCTTCATAACAATCGCATACGCCGTATACGTAAAGGCGTTTTCGAACCATTGCCAGCCTTGCAAGAGTTGCATGTCCAAAAGAATAATATTGAGGACATTGAGCCGGGAGCATTTGAAACTTTAATCAATTTACAGCACATAAATTTACAGGACAATCAACTTACAGTGCTGGAAGATATATTTCCAAATGATTCAAAAAACTCTTCGTTATTAACCATACAATTGGAGACTAATTATTTAAATAAGGTACACACGAAAACATTTCAAAATCAGAACAAAATACAAATCATGTGGCTGAGTGACAATCAATTGATGCGTATAGAAAAGTCTATGTTTGAAGACCAAAATGATCTGGGCCGCTTGTACTTAAATAAAAATTTAATTCGCGATATAGATCGCGAAACTTTTGGATCTTTAAAGAATTTAAAATATCTTGATTTAAGTTATAATCGTCTAAAACAATTGCGCAGAGATTTCTTCTCTAGTTTGGAAAATTTAGAGGAATTAATTTTAAAGAGAAACTTTATAGAAGCTATTGAAGGATTTGCTTTCAGTAAACTAAAAAATTTAAAAGTTTTGGATTTATCCGACAATCCTATACATCATATAACGAATGATGCGTTCC
The DNA here is from genome assembly GCA_000671755.1 of Glossina brevipalpis. Lineage (NCBI taxonomy): Eukaryota > Metazoa > Arthropoda > Insecta > Diptera > Glossinidae > Glossina > Glossina brevipalpis. The sequence goes on along the minus strand of KK351048.1, from coordinate 816,050 downwards.
TTCAAGAACTTTCTTTAATTCAATTAAATTTACGTAATACTTCCTTAAAACGTATAGAAGTGGATGCATTTAAATCTCTACCGAATCTTAATGAGCTCGATTTAAGTTGGAATTTTTTAAATCCCGGAGATATACAAAAGCTCGATGTGGCCAGCTTAAGAATTCTATATCTATCAAATAATAATTTTTCAGGTATTATAACACCTAACATGTTTCATAAATTACGTTCTCTGCAGCAGCTGAGTTTAGCTAATTGCTGTTTAGCTACTTTGCCAGAAGAATTGTTTTCGAAAAATACTAATCTTGTAAAGTTGGATTTATGTGATAATTTATTAAGTTTAATGAATCGAAATTTATTTCATGGCTTAAATGTATTCAAAGAATTGAGAGTTTGTCGGAATAATTTAATGGAATTCCCGCACATAGCATTGTACAATTTAAGCACTTTGGAGATATTGGACTTGTCGCGCAATCAATTCACTACTGTGGATTTTTATAAACTTAGTGGTACGCTTAACTTGAGACAATTAAATTTGAAAGATAACAAAATCAACTCGCTAAGTGGCTTCAATGCAGTCAATTTAACTCAATTGGATAATGTGGACATTAGCGGCAATATGTTGCTTTCATTACCAGCAAATTTTCTACGTCATTCGATTAATTTACAAAAGGTAGACTTATCCAGCAATCGATTTCTTCAAATACCCAGTTCGGCTCTTTCGGATGTATCAATACCACGTCTTTCTTGGTTAAATTTAACCGGAAATCCAATTAACAAAATTTACACAGTTAAAGAGGAGCGTTATCCTTACCTTAAAGAATTGTATATATGCCAAACCAATCTTTCCATACTAACGTCGAAAGATTTTGAAGCATTTCAAGCTTTACAGCACTTACATCTCGTTAATAATCGTATAACACGCATTTCGCCAGGAGCTTTCAAGAGTTTAATTAATCTCCTGACTTTAGATATGAGTGTTAATGAATTAGAGATTTTACCTAAAGAACGGTTACAAGGTTTGAAACTTTTGCGTCTATTGAATATATCTCATAACACTTTAAAAGATTTGGAAGAGTTTAGTTCGGATTTAAGTCAATTACAAATTTGTGATTTGTCATTCAATCAATTGGATCGAATTTCTCGTAAAACATTCCGCAATTTACATGGTTTGGTGGAATTATATTTGATGGGTAATCGCATGACTGTGCTATCGACAGATGCCTTTCGTTACTTACGAAAACTACATATGTTGGATCTAAGAAAGAATTATTTTGAGTTGATACCCATAGACGCTTTGCAGCCATTGGAAACTAATATGAAAACTTTAAGATTGGAAGGTAAGTATATAATACTTAATATATTACACTAAGAAATGTGTTAAGCAAAATAACAGAAATAGCTTTAAACAGAATAAAATATTAATGCATATGTTTCTGAATTGATTGAAATCAATATAGTACACCGGTCAGTAATTCCTGGAACAGACACATACACAGGCATATGTCGTTCTAAGTCTTTGAAGAACTTCTGTCCAAATATAGAGCAAATGCAGACGTTTACACGGGATTCCTAATAAGGCTCGAATTTGCATCACTTTTTTTCTGTACAAGAATCCATCAAATTGTCCAATTTAGTAAAATGTTTTTACATTCGTATACGCCGTATAGTTACGATCGACCTGTGTTTTTTTTCTTATACCGATTTATTAATGGTTCTGAATCGATTTAATCTTATCTGTCTGTCTGCCTGTGTGTTCGTCTGAGGCATCTTGATCTAAAGATGAATGTTATTGGAAGTGGGATCGGGCCCCTTCTCCGATTACTTGCTATTAGTACCATATTTGGAAAAAGTCGTTATATAAACAAAATTAGAATTTGCAAAATTTCGCAACAAGTTTCACTGAGTCTTAGCACTTCGGCATTCTAAACTGAAGTATCAAATACTGATCATATCGGCAAATTTTTTTAATCCTATCCCATATAACCGTTTCTTTGAAAGGTAAGCCTATGGTAAAACGGTTTGATTTTTAACAATTCATAATAGAAGATCGCCAATAATAATAATTCGAAATACAAACTAACTGTACCAAATTTTGAAAATCTATCTGCTTTTTGGACCGTACCTCATATAAGAATTCCTATGAAAACTAAATCTACTAGGTATTCAAATATGAAATCGGAATTTGTTCACAGATTTTATGACTATTTTCTTTCTTTGACATTCATCAAAGATTTTCAACAGTAAAAGCTTCATACAGGATCGTGGTTTGTAATAGTGTTGGACATGTCGAGTTTTGTGCCAAATAAAGGGCATTCGCAGACACCATTAATTTTTTGTTCGAATGATACAAAAGAAATTCGGTTTTGAATCTTTTCGTTACTAGCGATGAAAAGTGAATTCTTTTCAAGATTACTAAATCAAGGACTGCAAAAAATTATGGATACACTTAAGCGCACCGTCCACACCGCTCGCTTTGGCACACAAATGATGATGCTCTGTGTTTGGTGGCATCAGAACCGAGTGGTTTATTATGAGTCGGTTGAAAGCAAGAGCTACGATTAACAATTGATGCATTTAAACCATTCGCTGTTCAAAAACCAGCCAGAAAATGAAAACATTCAGGCATCCATCCAGACAGAAAAACCAGTTCACGATTCGTTTGAAGTACTCAGCTTCCACACTTGAGTCCTTTTGAGTGCCACTTATTAGCGTCGATAGAACACAACCATTCTAAGATGCGTTTCACGCGTTGCTAGGAAAATGTACGAAAATAAATCGAAGACTGGATTGTTCCGAAAGAAAGACAGCTTTCCGGTCGTGGTGTCCATGAAATGTCATACTGGCGGGAAAAATGTATAGTTAGCTATGAGAAATACTTCGAATAAAATATGTTTTATGAATTTCAGTTTCATATGTATATACGAAAACAAGATGTAATTTTTGATTTCCATCATGAAAATAAATAAAAAATTGTATCAGGCGAAGTAGTGTAGGGTAATTAAGGGTCGGTTTTGTCCGACTGTAATGTTTTTACTTACTAATTATCTGGTTGATTGTCACAATCTCAGAAAGGTGAAAATAAGAAAAAAAAAGATGTACGCTCATATAAGCTTTGTGACGTAATTGGGGGGGTATCAACTATGGTGTGGGAAAATCTCTAAGCCTTTAGTTCTCTAATCAAAAATTTGCGCTTTTATTGTATTCCATATCCACATCCAACAATACCACTTAACTATGTTAACTCTTTTAATATTAAGTTTTCCTCTTCGCTTCTTAATCTCGTTCTGTACTAGTGACGCAAAAAATTTATTGGCAAAACAGATGTTCGTCTTCTTTGAAATGATTCTCCTTATCTCTTTAGTAATCTATCACCGACCAATTATCCACCTGTGACCTACATATTACTTACTTACTATTTACTACGTATTAATCACGTACGTACACTTCTAACTTGTGTAGTATTACGATTAATAAGTCTAGAAATTTCTTTGGCACTAAATATAGCCAAATATCGTAAAACCGAAAGACTATAGAAGATTATTTATCTCCCTTTCTATATAAGCATATATTGTTTTTTATACAGGTGTTCTTTTTCGATTTTTGTTTTTTGTTTTTTTTTTTCTTATTGTAGAAAATCCACTGCATTGCAGTTGTGATGCTCAAAAGCTATGGGAATGGTTACGTGATCATCGCAAATGGTCGTCATCACTGACATTGGGTTTAACGTCGACCGCCATGTCAACAACAATGTCATCAATGTCGTCATCATCATCGTCAGCGCTAATAACGACGGCAAACGATAACATTAATTATCTAAGGTGCGAACATCCGGCGGAATTGCGTGGCAAGATATTTGCCAAAATGGAACCACAGCAATTTTGTGATGCACCATTAATACCGAAAATTGCCATACAGGATATACAACCATATTCAGTGATTGTATCATGGCAAAGCCGTGAGCATTTAGGATTAAACGGCTATGAAATTATTTACCATGCCATAGGAGATAATGTTGCAACCGGTGCTGCGATAGCTGTTGGTGGTGGTATAGGTGGTAGTGTCAGTAATAGTGCAGGCGTTATAGGACCAGGGGGAGGAACAGGAACAGGAACAGGAATATCTATAGTAAATAACGGGGGACCATCAGGTGATATGGATGAGGTAAGTGGATTTGTTGCATGAGTAAAATATTATGATGTTCATTTTGCACTGATATGCAGTCTGTTTCGTTCTGTTTATTTGATATCAGGCATATAAGCAGAGTCAACAAGAGCCTGATGTATGCGTTATTATCAACGTGCTTGTATTTGTGTGTATGTGTGTGTGCATTTGTGCAGAATTACAGCAATAAAATTAACAATATGTAATTATACACCAGGGATATCACCAATCTACTCACACAAAGTTAGTTAGTATCTGTGAATGCATGTATAGTACATATGTGTACGCATGTATATATATATATATATAAATATGTGTATGTGTACAATATATATTTCGTGCATACAAATACACAGCTGTTCTTATTGCACATTGCAAGAAAATCAGTGTTTGTGATGCGTTCTGTTCTGTTCTGTTCTGTTTATACTTTAACCGAACTGGTCCGAACTTAATTGAAGTTTTTGATGACAAGTTGATTGTTGGTTATTCTATGGTTCACATAGTTGCTGAAATTGCGAAAATACAAAAACTCACACACACATATGTGCATACAATATATTGTTTGCCATTTTCAGAATTTACTCTTTTCACATTTAATGCTTCTCATTTGCTTTGCGTGCTTACGCTCTATTAAAAATGAAATCATCACATGCAACTGTTGTCTTATGCTTGCTTTGTATAGTGTATGTGTGTGTGTGTGTGTGTGTGTGTGTGTGTGTGTGTGTAGGTGAGTGTATGTGGGTGCGTATTTGTAGGTGTGTGTTGTGTCCTACTATTCATATAAAGATTTTTGTTCCTGAATTCTTCCTTACCTTAAATACGCACACACACATATGTTTTGCGTAATGCTCGTTTATTTATTTGTTTGTATAGATACGCGGTAAACGTTTAAATGGTTCAGCGAATTCGGCAAAATTAACAAAACTCAGTCCAAATACACGCTATCATATATGTGTAATCGGCACCGGTAATTGGCTTTCAGAGCCTGTAGCCAATGCTTTGCAAAGGATACATTTTAACGACTCCTTCCTCTCTATGGGACACGATGACATAACCTCGCAAGCGATTGTGTTACCATCGTCAGCCAACTATCAGACTATCTATGGTAGGCAGGCGGCATCTTATCAGTCGCCGTACAGCCGGATGACAAATGCATATGGCAGCGGCGACGTATCCTTTAGCGAGCACACATTGTTGGCACAGCCCCAACAACAGCAGGCGTTAATCGAAAACACCATTGACACCGATAATGCGTTGCAGGAAGTTTTGAAAAATTCCCGCTTTTCCACTTGCACCGATGTTCAAACGCTGGACTCTACACCGAGTCTGATAACGGATGAAAACGGTCTGGCTAGTAATGGTTTTATACATTCTATATTGACTCGTCGGCTCGGTTTAATTGTTGGCTGCTGTTTGGGTATAATTGTGTTTATCGTAATGATATCGGTGCTTAGCTATGTGAAATTGAAAAAGCAACGCATTGAGAATGCAAAACGTCAAGCGACAATGCCACCTGACTACATGTCTTATCGTCATTTTTCTATACCTAACGAAGAACTATTACGCTCGGGCACTGTAATGTCGAGTGTGCCGAGTGGTATAAGTGCTCATATCAGTGGTACTAGTCTTAGTACGAGTGGCACTACAACGGCAACGGCTACAACACCCTTGGGTATACTAAAGGTAACTGAAAGCATGGGTGGCGTAGGTGTTACAACAACTGGCGGTAGTAGCTCGACGGCGATGATGGCCGGTGGCAATGGCACTACAAATTTAACCTCATCGACCGCAATTGCTACATCAAATGACGTTGTTAGTGTGGCAACAACGACTGCAAGCAACCACAATCATCATATGCATCATCATCATCACCATCACAATCATCATCAACAGCAACAGCAACAGCAGCAACATCAACAGCAACAACTGCAGCAACATAATCATCAAGGAAATGGTAACGTAGTCGGTTATATGGCTGCAGGCTTAGTGCTCGGTGCAAATCATTTAAACAACGTCGCCTGTTAGTAGTTTGTAATACTACTGTTGCCCTTCTTTCTCATCTTCTTCAGGCTCTTTCGTAGGCATACAAAGTTTTGCCGACTGCTTATTTATTACGTTTATATGAATTTTTATTTCGGTTTCCATTGCATACTCCAGTGTAAGTAAATATATACGCATGTTTCCTTCTTCTTCCTTTTTTGTTCAACGTACGTGACTCGAGATATAATCCGAGAAGAAAAAAAAACAAATTAATATTTAAATGTATCTTAACGACAAATGTATTTGTGGTGTTTATATGTGTGTGAGTGTTATTATGAAGAAAATTATTATTGTTGTTTTTACAAAAAATATACTGAAAAATAGATTTGTTTATGGCTGCGCATATGTAAATACGAGTAACAAATAATGTTTAAAGAAAATTTTCTAATTATTTTTTTTTTTTTTTTTTAAGTAGAACAAATTTTTTTTATACCACTGGGAGATTGAGTTAATTAAAAACTTTATATCGAAAGCGAAAAATAAAACTGAAATTTTTTACTCATTTCACTCATTTACATATTAAATCATTTAGTAATACATATACGTAGGGATTTTTTACGCCGTATACTGCTAACGGCCATAAAGCTTCGACTTTTAACTCAACTTGGCTTTCTGTAACAACCTAAGTGCAAATGTCTGACTATTACAACCTGCGAAATAGATTTATTAGTTATTTATTAAGTAATAAAAGAGTTCTTTATTTAAGGAAAATATAAAAGTATACTAAGTAGTTCGAAAAGTATTGAAACTTTAGATGGCAAAGTTAAGGAAATATTTCTTTTTATTGGAAAATAATGTTTTCAACCTACATAAATAACATTTTTTCATGAGGGAGGCTTCGAAAATTTTCCCAAAATTATTCTAATAATCTTTGCTTTAAAACTTTTTAAATAATTATAGTAGTAGTTCTTGGAGGTTGAACAAAAGTTACTGCTGGATCCACAAGCAGAACTATTAATAAGTTCTGACATTATCTCTCTGCATTCTATTGATAAATTATTTGTTTTCTTTCCATTGCTTTGTAGAATCGAACATCTATAGAATAAAAGTTTCTTATTATGTGCAATAATATTAGAAATTGCCAAAATTTCGTCACTCTCAAAGGTGGAATTTTACTCAGAGAGCTTAATACTACTTACTACTTGGCTACTTGGCCCATTCATAATTCTGTATATATTTAACCTTCCATGAGAATACCTACTTTGTGATCGAAGTCAATTTTGCGTAAAATCCAACGCACAGTTTTAGGAAAAATCCGTTTCTTTTTGCATTTAAGTAAACGAATTCGAATACATTCTATTAGCTTCAAGTACCAGATGTCAAGCTAACTTTCGATATACTTACTTATGAAATTCGTGGCCCTAGAAAAGTCTCGATACTTTTAAGTAACTATGGACTACTTAGTGAATCTTCCAAAAAAAGAAAAAAATCTTGATTACCATCAGTTGGTCGATTTTAACATCGATCGATATCAACTTTTTTCCATTTTAGTTGGCTTTAATGACCGATATACTTTTAACAGGAACTCAATGAAATTTACTAGATGAAAAAAACTCTTAAAGTATTTTCTAACACCTAGCTTACAACATGGAAGTTTTTCTTCTTTTTCTAGAATATTTTCTTCTGGAATATATATAGAAGAATAATTCTTTCTTTACACACAATGTATTTAAAAAAAAAATAAACAAAAAAAATAAAACAATGATTATATAATTATTAAAAAGGAACTAAATAGACAAAAAAAAATACAGTAAACTAAACATAAATAAATGCCACCACTAGGTTAGTGACTGTTTTTCTCTTTTATAAACAAAAAAGCAAAAAAAAAATTAAAAATAAAAATAAAATAATTACCTATAAGAATACAACCCTGTAAATATGAAATTAAACGTCTTTTTACTCCAAGCATAAATTTGTTATTGACATATTACACAAGAAATGATAAATAGCTAATAAGATGTCCATTTAAAAGGAAACATTTTTTTTTTTAATTCAAATTCTTATTAATTTCATTTCATTTTGTTTTTTGTTTTCTGCATAAAATCCAAAATTAGTAAAAATATAGAAGAAACGCAAATACAAAGCGCGGTTATCATTAAAACTCTCATAAATATATTCTTTTTTCTACGAATGCAATGTACTGCTGTGCGTACATACATAACATAACATAACATATACACATTAATAAACGAAATGCAAATTTAAGCAAATATATGCGAAAATAAATTGCTAAACAAATTAATGAAAAAATATATGCTTACATTAGTAAAGAGAAAGCTATCTTTTAGAGAACAGCAAAAAAAATAAGGTACAGACAATGAATAAGTAAGAAATGAAAGATCGCTTAAGGGCGAATTTGAGATAGCCACCATCTAGAGTTGCTTTTAAGTATGGGCGTGTCAAGGGACCAACAAATATAATTTACATTTGTAGTATTAACACGACAAATTTCCAAGAAACATTACGAAAAGTATATTGAAATTTTCGGAATTTTCGTACCAGATCGTTTCCGTTTTACGAATTGTTTTCAACGCATTTGTGAATCACTCATTCTTATACAGTTGATATCAGACTGCTAGACGATATTGGATAGTTTAAGAATATAAAAGTCAAGAATTACAAACGCCTCGACACGGGGAATGACGAAAACAAAATAAAAATATTCTACGACATTGAGTATAACTCGTATAAAATTCGTAAAAATATTCATACTCATGAAAACTTATACTCGTCTTAGGGCGAATATTTGATAGCTATCATCCAAAACCAAATATCAGATCTGTAGTTATATGTAATTATTTATATCTTAAAATTAATTAATTAATTAATTAATTAATTATACTTATATGGGAAACAAGCGCAGTTTCTAATAAGCCGCAGAAATTTTTATCATGGGGACTATTGATGGAACTGAATAATATTTGCGTTAAACTTCACGGTTTCTTGGAAGAATGCTGCGGCCAGAAAAGTAGCTACTATGGCATGTATTCAAATCGGTATCATAGGTGAGATAACAATACCTTGATGATGGTTATAGAAAACTCAATATAAGAGCAAAACTCCAAGAGTTTCATTTGTAAAACGAATATTAAAAATTTAATAGTATTTAATATTAAAAGAAAGAAAACAAAAAAAAAAGTTAGAATTAACCAAAATTCATGATAGTTTCTAGAAATTAATTAAAATATTCATTATCTTGTAAGTACATTTTATCAATTCGCTCTAAGGCGAATTTAAAATACTCATCACGGAGGATATAATATATTTTCCCGATATTCGAACTATTGATTTTTCTTGTAAAATTCCTTTATTATTAATAGCATATGAATATGAATGGGTTTCGTGAAGAATTATTTTAATAACATTTTAAGTTAACGAAATTAATTTATTCGCCTACACATCAAATACTGTTGGACTTTACTTTGATTAATTGATTACAAATTCATTTTTACAATAGAATAAGATTTTCTTAATGCTTGAACAGACGATTTAGTCTATGTACGTTTTATACGTTCAATTCAGCTAAGATCGCATCATGTATTAAAAGAGATTTACATAGACTAATACACAGATTAGATGTGAAATCATATATTACTGGTAGAAAAAGTACGGCGTTAGCGAGAAATTTTTTTAATGAATGTAAGGAATTACTTTAATTTCTTATGTATTTAATGATTATTTATTATTTTGATATCAATCACGAAAAAGTTTCCTTTCGAAGTCTTCTATCAAAGAAACTTTAAATATTAGGGAAGAGGGCTAAACAGACTAACTAACTGGTCGATTCGAATTTATTGCTGTCATGATAGTTGTCATAGAGATTATTGCAAAGTATGTTTTATGAAAGATTATACTTCGTTTTATGTGTATTTTTTTATATATCGAAAGTTGGCATAGCAATCAATAAATATGAGAAAATATGAAAACAATCATAATATTTTTTCAATTCCAAAAACAATTTATTATAAACATTTTTTCGAGTCTAGTTATTTTATTTCATTCAGTACTAATAAATCGGATTAGCGTCTTCTATAAGTTAATGTCATTTGATTAAACAAAAAAATAAAAGAAAAAAAGGTACGTTTATTTTCCAGCAAATTATGCGATTAGTAAGAACAGATTAATTAACATTTTATTGGATAACGAGAGAGAGAGAGAGAGAGTATCTCAAGGCCCTTATCGTTACATTTATAAATTATATTTACAGTAAATTCCAAGTAATGTTTTTCTAGCTAATTTAAACCAAAGATAATAATTCAGTCAATATCGATAAAACAATAAAATAGACGCGGCCGTGCTTGTACATTTTGTGTGCATGGTCTAAGAGTTGAATACAATAACAGTGTGACTGTGGTCAATATCGAGATTGACACGTGGTGCCAAATTTTTGCCTATTTTTTCTGTGTTACTTCGTAACAATAACAAAAAAGATATTTACATAAAATTTGATGACCGAAAAGCCATAAAAGCAAAATAACAAGAACTCAACTGTAGATTTTTAAATTTATTTTAAACTCAGTTTAATAAGAGCCTTCAATATACCAGGTGAGCTGAAAATCGTAGGCTAACATAGAAAAATTATTTTTTGGTATTTTTTGATGTTTTCGTCGGTAATAGCCTCTTTGGAGCGTCCACTGCGTGCTAACTAAAAATCATATGAATTTAATAGTAGTAGCGCCATCTATGTTTCAGCCTACGAAGTTTTCAGCCCATCTGTTAAATCTGTCTGCTTGTAATGATGAGAATATAAGTCTAGTTACGATCGAAACGTAGATAAAAATACATTTATCCTTTCACTTTTTTGAAAAAGGTAATGAAATTTAAGGTAGACAATAAACGCGATTCAATTTTACTTAATGTTAATTTATAAATTTTTGTTGAGTTTTTTATAAAATAAAAATTTTCTTTTGGGGTTTTAATTTCGTTACCTAGGGCTGATTTAAGTGGATTGACTGCCTCAATTTAATTAATTGCGGGCTATACTTGTTTAAATCAATCACATTTTCTGTAATGACAACAATTCACTATCTTATCTCATCAAATGCAAAGAATCATATCTTTTTAAGTGCAGCTCTCGATCGGTTTCTCGATCGATTAACATTATCGTATTTAACTCTTAAGTTTGCACCATCGGTAACTATAAGCCTTCAATATATATGCGCTTTCATAAGCTGCAGACAGCAACTTCTAATTAATTCACTAAAGTCAGTTTAGTTCAATTCGTGTAAAAACCAAACATAAAATTGCTTCACCATCCCAAGCTATTTGTAAATGTTTTCAAATACTTTATTGTTAACGTTCAGGTTCAGGTCTTATTAATCAAAATAGATTTACATGAACGAAAAAAATTAATTTCGAATAAATTTACTCCATTTAGCGGACATAGCGCTTTCTGATTTTATGATATTTTTCAGTAATTTTGATGTATAAAAAGTTCAACATAAGGTCAAAATATATAATTGGGCTGTATTTAGAACTTGGTTTGCGGTATATGCTTGCTTAATTTTCAGCTTGCATGTATGGCATTCATTTGCCAGAATTTTGTGCTACGGAATTAGGCTTAAGCTTAAGTTATAAAACGTTTTTCTATGCTTTAATTCTTTCAATTTTGTTCGCTTATAGAGATTTATTGTTGATAATCGGGTTGAAATGCTGGTGGTGGTTAAAAAATGTAGCTCTTCAGTTTTGGATAAATCTGATTTACGATTTATATATAATACTTACTTTTTAATAAATTTTTTAATTAATTAAAAAAGCATTAAAAAAACTCAAAACTAAAAAAACAACTTTACATTTAAAATCAAAAAAAAAAAAAATATTACAACGTTTTAACTTTAACTGTAAGCAACTAAAAATTAAGTTAAATATTTAATCTACTATAAAAATAATAGTAACAAAAAAAAAACAAAACAAAAAACAACAATAACAAGCGCATAATCAAACAATATGAAAATCATGACACTTCTGAGCATACTTGAAAGGGAAATGCTATAAATTTTTTCTATTGATAAAGTCATAAATACTGACATGTATTTCCTACGATATTTTTTTCAGTAAATTTATAATTTGTTTTTGTTATGTTTTATTTTAATGTTTTATAAGAAAAAAAACATGTAAAAAAACAGTATTTTCAATACTAAAGCAAAAACATAAAAAAATAAATAATAATGAATTTATATGCAAACGGTTGCAAAAACAAGAAAATTGCAAAAGATTGTAAACACAAATATATGTAGTCTAGTAAAATAAATAATAAAAAAAACTACTATTATAAAAAAAAACCATGAAAAAAGGCAAAATTAAGTAAATTTTAAATACACACACAATATATAAAAAAATATTGAAAAGCAAAAAAAAAAAAGAAATAAATAAAAAATTAAACGAAATGAAACGAAACTACAAAAAACCATCATTGACACAATGTTGATAATGTTTAATAAACTCTGAACCTAAAGAGACAGAGAGACACGACAAACAACAAAATGATTATGATATTTATAAACAAAGAAAAATAAATAAATTTAAAGCAACAAAAAATTGATAAAACAAAATAAAGAAAAACAAATATAATAAATATATGTAAGAAGAACTATAAGAGAAAAATATGCGATAAATTGGTTTTATTTCGTAGAGAAAATCTCAATAAATTTATTCTTTTTTTTTAAAGGATTAGAAAATATGGAGAATATATGTTATTGGATGTTGGTTTCAATCCCTTGTTTAATATATGTAATGCTTAATTAAATAACGGTAATTATCAAAAATAAAACCAAATATTAAAATTTACACCGAATCATCGAGACTGCTATTTCATGTAAGAACCTAAAATGACTCTGAAAAGAGATTGCCTTTTGATGTCGTCTTCAATTGCTTTCCCCATTTAAAATTCTCAACGGTTCCAAGACTTTACATGAGTTCCGAAAACGGAAATAATTCATATTTAGTGACATGTGATCAATGCTATGGTTGGCTATTAGATGGACCACTAAACTTATTTTACATAAAACTCATATGTAAGCAGATTCTACATCGTGACGAAAAATAAAATTTTTTTTTTCAAACAATTGAGATTTCCCTCTGCGTACAATTTCACCACCATCAGTGTCGAGATACTGGCCACCATAGTTCTTTTCTTGGACATTGGGCCCTTCAGTTGATTTGTCCTTTAATATAAAAACTCTTGCAAGAATGTAGCTACAAACAGGTTAGCCCTTGCGATGCATTGCCCTACAAGTTATTTTCCAGCAAATCCTTTTCGATACATTGATCTCAGGGCTTGAAGTTTTAGGCATCATATCAACTACCAATAACTCTTTCAACTGCTGTCTAATATTTAAAATATTGTAAGTTAATATTTTCAAGTAAAAAAAAGCGATGAACTTATGAGCTTAAAGAGGCTGTTGTGCTTAAATAATAAGTTTGAAAATAATAATATTTAATAAAATTTAATATCAGAATATAGAACAAAAAAAGAAGTGAGAAAATTATAGTCGTCTATGCTGAATCTTATATACTCACCACCTTTATCTTAAAATAAGGAAAAAAAATTATATTGTGGAAATTTTTGTTTTGCAGTCTATGAGCACTAAAAAGAACAGCCAGAAAACGGACGTGTTTTCAGCTTATATTATAACCTAGTCGTAGCCCATCGATTTGGCCTGTTTTCAATAGTAACGTATGTGAAAGAACTTTCAATGTTTGTTCCAAATTTGAAACGGATATCTTCATTTTTGCGGTCTGGAGAATGTTTATTACTGACATTACAAAAGAGGACAGATGGACAAGCGGAAGACGGGCAGACGGACAAGACGGACAGGTGGAAGACGGGCTGACGGATAAGACGGACAGAGTGGCAGACGGGCAGACGAACATGACGGACAGCCGAACACACAGACCGACGGACACACAGACAGACGGACACATAGACAGACGGACAAGCAGACAGACGGACACATAAACAGACGGACAAGACGGACAAAAGGGAAGGCGGACAGATAGACAGACGGCAATGCTTAGATCAATTCTAAACTTTATGCTTATCAAGAATATATATACATACTTTATAGGGTCTCTGAAATTTTCTTCTCGACATTACAAACAAAATGACAAAATGAATAGACACGTAACTTTCGGTGGTGGCTATAAAAAAAATAGCAACAACACTGACCACAAAAACATAATTTTTGATCTAGTTTGATGTAGTTTTCGTAACTAACATAAAATGTTTATGAAGCACGGAAATGTCTAATGAAGACCACGTAAATTGTATACACATGTGAAATTTTTCCGAAAACCTACGTGTACGTGTTTCGCTATTGAAAAAAAAAATTTCGGTACAAATGCAAAGATTTAGTACAACAAAATTCAAGGCTTGCTTATTGGTCACTGTGTAAAATGCCTGCTTTGTAAGCTACTAATTACATCTACTGTATGCGTTGTCGTTGCCTTTCCAATATTTACATAACTGATTGATCAGCATAAACAATAGAAGCAAATTTATCCATGGCTACGTTTTACGAAACTTTATCTAGAAAAGGAAATATGTTCCAACACTTTTTTGTTAATTACACTCGTGTAGTTAAATTAAAAATCAGTTGAATTGACCTAAATGTCCATCCAAAATATTTTCACAAGCAAGAATTAATTATCAATCTCATCACTAGCTATGATGCGTATTGCCTGGATGTAGGCTAAATATTAACTTCTTAAAATACGTCTGCCGTGATTAGTGTTTATTGTTTCGAAGCAAAAAATAATTCATCAATTCACTCTTAAGATATGAAGTTGATTCCTCAATTGACTCTTAAGATGTAAGATTTGCAAACTTACTATGTAAGTTACTTTCATTTGAACGATGGTTTCCTAACTTAACGTTAACATTGAGACAAGTCTTCAGTCTCTTTAAGGCTGCCCTTCTATGTCCGTGTTTCTCTTAGGACTTCTTCTTTATAGAAGAAAACTCGAGGCAATTTATTCGTTGGATATTTTAATCCATAACAGAAATTGAAAAATTAATTCAATCAGAGATGATCTTAACTATTAAAAGAAATTCTTCAACAAACACTTCCTCCTACATTTTTCATTCACAACTAGAAATAGATTTCGAAGATATCAAAGCCATAAATATTTTCGTCTAACCTGAGACAGAAGATAATTCGGGTAAGCTATGACCGCGTTCCTTTGCTAGCTTGAACTTGTAAAATCTTAAAAAGTTAATTATAAAACCTGGAAAAGTTGGCAATTTGTGTGTGTGTGTGTTTGGAATATTGGAAAAAAGACTAGATCTTTTAAGAATTTGAGCCATTCGTCATTTTTACGTTCTTCAAACTTAAAACCATTTTCATTATAAAAAATAAACGTATTTAAAGCGTCACTGCTAATAATTGTTAAATCGGGTTTTATTGGTTCGCTTGGTGCGCTTTTGTTATCCGGATATAAAACTCACACACATTACTATGATAGTCAGCAAACATTATTAATATTATTATTACTACTTTGTTTATTATTGTAAAGAAAATTATCTTTTGCTTTTCCAGTAAGTACATTATTCTTTTGCTTTAGGATAATTAATAGATAGATATTCAGTTCTTCTTTCATTTGAATTGAATCTATATCAGATACTTAGGAACACCTTTCGCGATTACGTTTCATAGATGAGGTTAACAGTCAGTTTGGCACCATAAGAGGGTCATGTTCTACTAAAACAAATGTTTGTATGACTTTTAAGATCACACTTCGCTCGCGGTGATCTCAATCATCATAACTTAAACAAGACTTAAACAAATGAATTTTCATTTAAACACTTTTTTAGATGCATTTCTCGCACTTAAAAGTTCATTCGTAAAAATTTCCTATTTTTTATATTTTACAATTGACGACACGCATAGCCTGCTCTATCGTGGTATTACATTCGGTGCCTACAAGTTTCTGGTCATAAAGTTTCTCAAACATGGTTACCGGTTACGTGTGGCGCAGAATATATCTGTGAAATTAATTTGCGTAAACACAATTTTTCTATATAAACTCTATAGCGAAATCTTTACCGTGGCATATCATTGAGCTGCTTGACCGTAGAAAGCTTTTGACATATAAAATCGGATCGGACTGGATCGAAATATTGAACATTTAATACTTAGCCAATTGTTATATTTTCCGTATAAGATACCAATATAAACGTTGTACCCTCTCTTTCTAGCGTTAGTACCAAAATAATGGACGAAGTAGTGACAAATTTTGTTTATCATATGCTTTTTTTAGTTAGCTTAATCCACATATATGTTCGATATAGAGAGGAAAGTCAAGCATCATATGCTTAACAAAGTTTTGGTGTTCCAAATGGGGCATGTATGTGCCATCGTGTTTTTCTCTAAAAACATATCAATATAGGTAAACTCAATGTCAAATATTTGACGAAATTTTCTGTGATGTTTCCTTCCTTGATTACCAGAAAAAAAAAAAAAAAACTAAATAAATAAATTTATGATGATGATCGTTCGGTTTCGAAGGCTTTTCGAATGAATCCAATTAAATACAACAACATTAAATTTAGCAGATAACGAACACCAGTGCTTAAGCACAGTTTATCAGTACCGCAAGTGCATGCAATATGAACTTAATTCTTTAAAACAAGTACGCACTTGTATGGATGTGGGTGTATATGTATTGCAACTATAAACTATTCCTCCAAAATTTGTTTTCAATGAAAAACTCGCTAGTATACCTTTTTGTGAAAGACAAAATAAGCTTACAAGCGTACAGGCAAACGCACATATCCACGCAAAGCCATAAGGTAGGAGCAATGTATAAAAAAAAAAAGAAAAAAAAAATTAAAAAGAATGTTTTTAAAAGTACCTTAAAAGCGATGCACTGATGCATTTTAATGAAGTTTTCCGTACGCACTTAATTTAGTAACTACAGTGTTACTGAAATGAAAGAAGAAGAAAAACAATGATTACACTAAAACTAGGTACCCTGTATGTATTTGAGCATGCGTTTGTTTATTTTAAGTCGAGGAAATATTCCAAAGTTGACAACGCATAGATGAATGTGTAGCAAGTTTTCAAAACTTATACTTTGCTTATACATATATACGTGTGTGTGTGTGTGTGTGTGCGCGTACATACAGTTAGTTAAATGCCTTTCATGTGTGTACGTATGTACATGTTGTTTGCCTAGATCTGTGTTGTCTTAAGGAAGTCTTTTCCTTTCTTGTATAATTAAACGTCTGTTTACAGTTCGTATATGGAGCGTTCTCCTATAAGTATGTATGAATGTGCTCTCATATACTTTGCGAATTTAAAAACTTTAACCTTAGATTTGTATACGTGCGTACGTGTGTATACAAGTGAGTCTTATCCATATGTATACATGTGTATGTATGTATGTATATATATTGTATATATGTATATGCAAGTATTGTTGAGTGGATTCAAGAGTTGCCTAATTCTAATTAAGTTGTGGTTTAATTGGTAAAACTGTTCCAATTGTATATTTTTCTTAAATTTTTTCTTTTCCATTTTTCTTTTTAAGAGTTCAAATATATATATATATTCTTATTTTCTTGTTTTTTTTTCTTTACTTATAACGAAAAATTGTTCACCAATTGTCTTTTTTATGTTATGGGTCGGCAAGTAACTGTAATTACTGCTGCATTTAGATGGTAATTCTTTCTTTTTAGAAATGTTTTACGTTTTCATCTTTTTATTTTAAATATTAAGAGTTTTTTCCGGTGTGCTCTCTTTTACATGCACTAACTAACACAATAAGAAACTTAATTTCAGTTTGTTTTTTTTTTTTGTAGACATAAAATAAAAAAGTTTCTATTAGCTTACGACGAACCTTAAAGATTCTTTATTTGGATTGAAATCAGCTTATTACCGATATATTTATTTTATGTAAGTATAAGTGTAAGAGCGAAAATCGAAGATAAGGAAGAAATTCAAAGAAGTTTCGAAAATGGCTAAACTCGTCTTCTCTGTAACCGATTAATCCGACTGATTCAGAAAATTATATTTGTATTATTGTCTCGGGCTTCCGTCTAAATATTGAAAACTCTAACTATTCATCGTTCAGGTTATTGCCGATTTCTGTAATCATCAAATAATTATCCCAATTTTTAATAGTGTATGTATTGAGAACACGCGGTATGTGGGCAAACGATAAATTCCGTCGAGACCAATAGTTATATATAGAAGCATTTAACGAGAACGGAATTTGCTAAAATAGTTTCCGATATTCACTTTCTCATTATAACGATATTTTCAACGTACACACAGCGTATCTTTTTGTGAGTTTCTAAGGGTTTTTGTTTCTCTTTTTGGAAATTAATGTAAAAAAGAATTCAACGTTTTTCTTTCCCTATATAAAATACATGATAAACTTCCTTGAAGTCCCTCGGATTTCTATGAATATTTACTAAAAGCAATTGTTTGAATTTCAACCTTTACTTAATCAATATGGAGCAACGTCGTGAAAAATAAACGTATCTACGCAATGGTTCTTGAATTGTATCAAACGGAACGTACAACTTAAGATGCCTTCATTTCCTTCTAGAAAAAATTCACGGCAGCATAATTAAAATATATTATGTTAAATGTATGCCATATATGTAAAATTTTCATAAAAAAAAAAAAAAAATACTGACATGTAAGGAAATTAAATGTGTATACAAAGTTGTCTGGTATTAGGTAACCTGGAAAGTCATGAACTGTTTTTCCCCTTTTCAAGTCTTGCAAATATTGTTAATTAAACGCAAGAAAATGATGATAATTGTTCTCACTTACTTTTGTAAACTCACTTGGATTATGATACCAATGGAAGAAATTTTTGTTTTTTAAATATATAACATCACAGTTTCTATTAACAACGTAGAAGAAGGTTTATTTAAAAGTTTCCAAATACCAGAAATTTGATTTCATTTCATTATCATTATTGCCTTTGTCCCATATGGTCGAAACGAAGTGAAATGTAGAAAGTGATTTTTTATTCTAATGTTTCTTACTTTCGTTCAGATCTTCTACGATCCCTCCCTATGCACAAGTGTAAAATGCGGAAAGGAGTACACTTTAGTTTACGAGCTAAACTTTCTATAATTCTACTTAATAAGCAAAGCTATGCCTACGACTACAGAGAGCACCCCCTAAGTAAACGAATAAATGTATAAAAACAAACCACAAAAATTTAATCAAAATACTTATTAACTTTTCCGCTAACTTAATATTATTTTTTTTTTCTTTTAATTTCATGCCTTTGAATACAATATACAAAGGATATGTAGAAAAACGTATATTATTTAAGTAGTTTAAGGGTTGAGTACTCTTAATTAGAATTGAAATACATAAAAAATATACGTAAATAAGTGTGCGTTAATTTATAACAAAGACAGAGGTGTACTTAAGTGTTCGCCTTAGAATTTGACTCTACTCATATACTAATTACAAGATCTCAACGATTAATAGCCGAAGTTGCGTTATCTCAATTTTTATTTTCTTTTATCGCTCTTCAACGTTACATATCGAAATGAGAATAATATTAAATGCTTTTCAGAATCAGGCATTTTGCACTTCAAAGCATTATCAAAACTTGATTTCATTACTGCCGCGTACCAACAACAACAATAGAAATCCTAAGCTCTGAACAAGAAAAACTATCGAGTGTAATTACAAGTTTTAATTAAAGTACTTTCAAGCTACAAGCTTAGTTTACAAAATTCCATTTATTTGCATTTCTGGGACGAAAGTTCGATGATAGCAATTTTGCTGATGTAAAAGCGAGATCCACAAATATTCATTGTTTCCATTAGAGAAATGGAATTAAACAAAAGGAAATTTTGCTGGAATTTCATCGCCATTTCTATTAAGAGTAGTTAAGTTATGATCGGAACAGCAATTGAAGATCTCTCAACTCTATCAGAAACTTTTTGTGTGTCTCTCATATGCACCTAGAGATATGAATTATCTACTTTTGATAGAAGCTTTTTTTAAGCTTACTACCTAAGTTTAAAAAACAAAGTTCAATTATTTTTATTTCCAATAATAGCTCTCAATTGTATATATAGTACCACTCCGAACTTCGGCTGTGCCGAATCCTTCATACCCCATTTTTATCTTAAAAAAATAAATAAATAAATAAATAAATAAATTTTAAGAGTTGCGTATTACAGTTTTTTCAATTTTTATGGAATATCGTTGAAATTTTTATTGTGTAGTCTACGAGTAGTGATGAAAACACCCAGGAAATAGAGGTATATTAAACTCACTTTACATTGTAGACGTGGCCTGTGACTGATTTGGCCTATTTTCAGTATTAAAATATGTGAAAGGAATTTTTAATGTTTTTGAAAAAATTCATCAAAATATTTTAATTTTTGCGACTTAGAAAATAATTATCCCAGACATTACAAAGATAAGCAGTCAAAAATATGGACAGACGGACTAATGAACGAATGGACGGATGAACGGATAGACGGATGAACGGATGGACGGATGGATTGATGGACGGACGGACAGATAGACGGATGGAATTTCATACTATTCATAGAGTCCTTTAAAGCGAAATCGGCGTCTCTAACATTAACA
Source organism: Glossina brevipalpis (assembly GCA_000671755.1). Taxonomy (NCBI): domain Eukaryota; kingdom Metazoa; phylum Arthropoda; class Insecta; order Diptera; family Glossinidae; genus Glossina; species Glossina brevipalpis. Next base: position 795,272 of record KK351048.1, on the reverse strand, counting down.
AAAAAGTTTAGGAACACCGCCATACACAAATAGTAGTAGATAATGATAAAAAAAAGAGCAATTATCACAATTTAAATAAATTTCTCTAACTTTTAATTTAGTTTATTTATAAATAAATGAGTTATAACCTATAGATATATAAAAAAAAAGAATTCATCTAAATGAGTTGTTCGATGCTTTCAGTGGCCAAATGCAAAGAATGAACTCATAAAATTCATAAAATGTTAACACAACAACTGACGAATTCTAATGAAATGAACTTTGTCGAGAATGCTGAACATACAAATATTGGCATAACAAAGAAAAAAATCTCTTTTTTCTGATGATGAACGCATAGGTGATGTGCGAAACTTATAATATTGTGTACACACATAATAAACAATATTTATACACCTAATAAAATATGATCATTTGTGTTCTAAAGGAATTCTTGTATATCAATTTCAGAAATAATTAAAAAATTATATCGTATGAATATTTACTAAATTTCATAACGCATGTTTCGGCTTAGATTTATCGTTAAACAAATCATTGTAAAAATTTTTACTTTTCAAATTTTGACATATTTTCCATAGAATACAATTTTATCTATTACATGAAATTAATTACCTTTTAATTCCACAAAAAGAGCTATCGGTGGTTGTTAATGATATTGAAATTATGAATATTTTGATTTTACAGATATTGGTTTTCAACTCTTATAAAATATCATCTAATGAGCTAAATTAGAATAATTTTCGTTTACTAGAGATATTGATGATGGATGTTCGTATAAATTGACAGATTCGCATTTTAGTGACTGCAGCAGATGTAACAAACATAAGTCATTCATGAACAATGCAAGCCTTAGGTGTAAAAGTAAATGGAACACCTGATCGATTAAATCAATGAAATTTTACAATTAATCAACCAGGTTTGATTTTGGATAAATGTTTAGAAATTTATGAAACAAATCATGGATTTATATCGATTGTGTTAAAAAGTTCCAGTAAATTTTGAATTCCAATCAACAATTCTAAAGAAATTTCTAACATTATAAATTCTTTATTAAATGACTAAGATTAAGTATTGATCTTTTGGATAGAGGACCAATAATGTTTTCACTCTCAAATTCTTTAAAGTAAAAGAGTCAAGTCTTAATTATATTGTTATGTGGGGTCTTACCTTTAGTCAAGAAAAAATATAGGTAAGCCTCCTACAACGCGGTCGAATTAATTTAGATAATAGATATACAGGTAAGCCTCCTACAACGCGGTCAATGGATTCCTGAAAAATTCCGCGTTATAGGAAATCGCGTTGAAGGAGACTTAGATCCAGTGCAAAAAGGGGGGATACGTTCCTTATCGAAAAAAATAGTTTTTATTTGAGATATTTTTCTATTTATCCATTTCATCATAACAGCATACACTAAATTAATTTATTATCAATTCATTTATCTAAGCAGCGCAAAATAAAATAAAATCTCGAAAAACAAATAAAATTGCAATTTCATCTCTACTTAACATTAAATTAAACGAAAATTCAAATCACAAGCTTCTACAAATCTCCCTCCTCTACATCATTTATTATAATTTGAGTGTGTTTCAAACATTTTGTTCATATCTATACTAATTGAAATTCCGAGCTTGATCCACTATCAGACTGATCCTTGTCAGCGATTACTGGTTTTAAAAAAATCTTTTATTGAAGTCTGTTTTCCCTTATTTCGTAAATCTATATAGATTTCCTGGTAGACGGATGAATTATTTTTAAGATTTCTTTTGAACATTTCTGCTCCATCCCTTAGAGGATCGTTTTCCAAAACATACTCTTCCAACTCATTCGCCAGATTTAACATTTTCTCCACACTTTTTAGTGTAAAGTTTTCAATTTTGGCATTGGAAATATCCTCAGAGCTATCTTCAGTCGATAATGCTTCATTTGTCATTGCCACCAAATGTGCTTCATTTATTTCGTCGCTTTAAAAAAGAATGTGTGTGTAAATGTTTGAAAAAAATTGCGTTGTAACTTTACCGTCGATTAAATTCTAACCATGCTATAAAGAGACAATACACATGCACATAGGCGATCTTTCTTCTAAAATTAAAATATGTAGTGTAAAAATCAAAGAGACTAGATCTCACAATGTTTTAAATAAACATATAATAGAAAATTAAAGTTTTTTAAAATATTATTTAAAAAAATTCTTGAAAATCGCGTTGTAGGAGTACCGCGTTATAGGAAATTTTCCGCATTTTGCGAACCGCGTTGTAACGAAACCGCGTTATAGAAGTACCGCGTTATAGGAGGGTTACCTGTACATCCATTTTTGTGTGCCCACTAACGTAGAAAAGAGGAATTTTGGACGATCTTTTAGCGAAAAATATAATTAGATCGAGACTCAGTTGTATTTGTGTGAAAAAAGACAGAAAATCTCCGTTCATGTGCTAACTATAGAATTATGAATAAGTTTACATTGAAGGATAAATACTTATTATCTCACATAGATGATATTCTTGATAGGTTGACCAACAAATTCGATTTGATAAATTTGAAGAGCACTTTTTATCATATCGATATGGAAAGGACTTCGATTAAATACACTTCGTTTGTAAAGTCAATAGTACAACATGAATATATTATAATGACGCCGTTTAGCTTGAAAAATAATTCTTCTACTTTTCAAACCTTTGTGAATCAAGCTTTTCGTGATCTAATTCAAAACTGAAAAATAGCTATTTTTGTGGATGATTTGATGATAACAAATGAGGATGTTGGTGAACAACTGGAAATTCTGAGAATAGCTTTTAAGAAAATAATTAAGAATAAATTCGAACTTTGTAAAAAATAACTTTAATCTTTTCATATATTAATTATGTCAATTTAACGCAAAGTTCAATAAGTGGTACTGCAGTCATTACCCATGCTAATGCAATCGTTCGATAAATCCATAATTTCATCAAAAATCACGCTCCTAACCTATTGATTTTTTTGATGTTATGCCATTTATACTTGTTAGTAGTTGTTTAAGAACATCGTCCTCGCAATTGTGGAAATACCGCTTTTCTTCGCTATAATTTGTAGAAAAAAAGCTAAAAGATTAACCATTTTTCACAAGGTATTTCTTTCCAAGAAATTTGCATAAATCATGCTTGCTTCATTATAGTCTTTTCATGTGCATCTGTTTCGCCATCACAATCGTGGTCAATGTCATTTTCTTCTACATAAGTTTAGGCACTGATGTCCTGGCTGGTAATTTGCTTTTAATGGGTGTAAGTCCACAATTTTTCTTCACTCATTTGTCATTTGTCTTGACACTCTTTTGTCCTTGACTTTCCGCTGTTGAAGTGTAAACTAAGGGTCTTCATGCACCGAAGAAACGAAAACTGAAATTTTCCAAAGAAATTTTCCAGGTCATTTTGATATAAAAAATTTATTTTTCGTTTTCTACTAAAAATACACTCAATATAGATTTATTACTGATGCAATTGTCACTACAAAATGATCAAACGATTTCACTTAATTTTTACCTTTTACAATAAGGACTTTTGGATGTTGTTCTGCTTTCCACTATTTGGAATTCTTTGCACCAATAGTTAAGGAAGAAACTACGTGAGCAACTTAATTGTTCAATTTTAAAACATTTAATTCTTCAAAAAGATTACTCATGTTTTCGACAAATTTATACGTTGCGTAAGTATTTTATTTTCCTTTGCCACGAATCAGTTTAGACTTATGCCAGTATGCAAACTGGAAGGCATACTTTTGCTTAGAACCAGAACTGTTTATCTTCTTCCTCATCTTTTGGAAAGCATTAGAGTATATATGTACTATCGCAAATTGGAGACAAAGCCTAAAGGTAAGAGTTTGAAATTTCAATAGTATAGATTTCTTCCCCTTAATGAACTTTTTTCTACATACTGTAGAAAATTTAAAGCCTACGACAACTTCCTAATGTGTGCATGTAAACGGGATTTTTATTTAACTTCTGAAAAATTAAATGATTTCCTAGCGAATAGCATAGTAGTAGTCGTACGCATTATAGTTTGTCTGTCACTTGAAATGTTAATTTTATTTTTTTTTAATTTCCAAATTTACAGTATTGAGTGGGATTTTGCATTTGTCTTCGCTATTTGCGCATTTAACGTTTTGTCGTTACAGAAAACGTGAACAAAACGTAAAACGAAAAGCTGATTACAATTTTTCCAGTTTTTTTTTCGTTCTTTTCATATCATTTCTTGCTTTTTCCTTGTTTCTGTGAATATTAACTCTGAATATAATACGTTCACTAAATTAAATATAGATGACCAATAAGATGAGAAACATAAATCGTTTTACGCTTTTTAAATAAAATAAGATCAGCATAATTCTTCATTCAAGGTATTCTTTTTATACATTTTAAGTGGATAAAAAGCTTCTATTAGTTGCATGAAAAAGCACAGACAAATAGAAACCAATTAATGCGAACTATGCTTTGACAGAGCATAGCATTAAGTATATTAGCGATATATTTCTTGATAAATTATATATTTGTATGTGATAGCTACTATATCTTTTGATTTTGTATGTATTATTATAATAAATATTTTCAGTTTTCCACTTTAGCAAACAATTAATAATTTTTGTTCAAAATGTATTAAACCTCGAATCTTACATATGTGTACATGTATAAAAAGAATATTGAGCCAGCCACGTTGTATTTATCCTTATTGGAATACTAATGATATCCTGTTATATTTCTATTGACAGAGAAATCCTGCATCTATGAAATATTCCGTAACTTTTGCCATGAGGTTTTCGTAAAAAATGTTGACTCTATCATTTAAGGAGTCATCTCGAGAATGCAACAAATGATAAAGTATATAAATAAGCAATTGATTCCTAAAGACTTTTTAAAAAGATAAGGCTTCTGTCTTTATTAATACGAAATTTGAATTTCTATAAAGAAGTTATGATTATTTCTGTGAAATTTTTTATTTGTTTTCTTAAAAACCAAACGACTCAATATTGTTCGCAACACCTGATATATGTTGTGAAGAACACTTTAAGTAACATTAACTTCATTAATAAAGCTTTTATTTTTTACTTTGTTGACATTTTTTTTTTTTTGTTTAATTTACATTTTTCAACACTATGGGAGTTGTTACCAAAGTTCTCTGAAGTGTTTTTCAAAGCTAACAATAACAACGGATAACCCGTACAAAGAAAGATGCATTAACTGTAAACTTAGTTTAAGAATTAATTTAGCATCTCATCAAGTTTATTATGTAAAGTAAAAGTTTAACTTTTTTTTTCTAAAATGTATAAAAAATTAAATTTTCTTGACTTTTTTCAATTTCAGACAAAAAAAATGTTAATTATATTTCACATTCAGGCGAACCGTTCCTCATAAAAAAGACGAAAGAAAATGTTTGTAAAATTGCGGAAAAAAACTAATTAGTAACCGAAGTGAAGATGACTTATTAAGTTATCTCACATTTATTAAGACTTGTGTCTTGGCTAAGAATGTCTTTGCTGAGTTGAAATTTACCGCGGAATAAAAAAAAATAACTTTTAAAATTAAAAAATTGTAGAAAGCATTCACTTATAAAATAAATCAAAAGTTTAGTTATGATCACAAAACCGTAACATTAACTAAAACACAAACGCAGTACATTTACCCAGTGTGTGCACAAATGTGTTATATCTTGTACAAATCGTGTTATAAAAAAAAAATAACAAATAAAATCTAATTTTATTGCCGCAATCAGGACCGATCACAGTCAAAAACCTTAATATATACTCTACTTCATACACGTAAGGCACTTAAATTTTTATAAATAATGACGTCTTCCTCCTTCTCGTAATTATTTTTAATACCCAACACCAATGGTGAGGAGTATATTTTATTTTGTCATTTGGTTTGTAACTTCCAAAAGCAAACTTCGGAGACCCCACAAAGTAGATATATTCTTAATCAACATCAAATTTAGAATCGATTTATGTATGTCCATCTGTCCGTCTGTTTGGCTATCCGTCTGTGTAATATCTGTGACAGACACTCCCCTGGTCGCAAAAATGAAGATATCGGTTTAAAATATTCAGAAATAGTGGCAGTTCTTGCACGCACATTGGTATTGAAAATAGGTTAAATCGGTTAAGGGGACGCTCGCAGTACGACGTAGACTGCTTTCGGAAGCAAAGAAAAATTGAAATTTTTGTTTATTACCATAACCATAAATCATACCAGATAGAATTATAAAAATTTCAAAAAATATTGCGATAGTTCTCTCGTAGTCTTTGTGCAAAAATGGAAAGATCAACCACGCCCACTCGTTTTAATAAAATATTCAAACTTAATTTTTTTTGTGAAAATATTTTTGTAACATTAAGAAAAAATGAAAAGTCAAAATGCAAAGTCAAAATGCAAATATAAAATGCAGAGTCAAAATTCAAAGACAAAATGCAAACACAAAATGCAACGTTATGTCAAAAGAAACGGCACCTACTGCCTCAAGTACTTGAGGTCTGGACGTCGTAGGAACCTGAGGTGTTGTCGTCGTGAGTACTTGGGATCGTGCCGTCATAAGTACTTGGGATTGTGTCGTCATAAGTGCTTGGGATCGTGCCCTTGTAGGTACTTAAGGTCCTAAGTACTTAGAATGGTTCCGTCGTAAGTACTTGGGATCGTGCTATCGTAAGTACTTGGGATTGTGCCGTCATAAGTGCTTGGGATCTCGCCCTCGTATTTAGGGTCGTACTTGGGATCGTGCCGCCGTATGTCCTTGGGGTCCTAAGTTGGAATCGTACGTACTTGGGGTCGTAAGTACTTAGAGTCGTGCTGTCGTAAATAGTTGGGATCGTGCTGTCGTACTTGGAGTGTAAGTTCTTGGGGTCTTGCCGTCGTACTTGGAGTGTAAGTACTTGGGGTCCTGCCGGTGTACAAAGTAAGTACATAGAATCTGGTAGCTTTGTACCTTCATACCTTCGCACCCCTGTACTTTCGTACCTTCGTACGTGCATTTCCATTTGAATATTGTTTCTTATTATATATTTATAGAAAATTTTACAACTGGTGGAGCAGGAACGGCACACAAGAAACAGTGAAAGTACTAAACATCAACCATATGACAGTTTGGAATCATTTGAAAAAAGCAAATTGCAAACAGAAACCTAAAAATGAACCCAAAAAACCGCGGAGGAATGACATATCATCCAACATTATTTTTCTCGTTACTAGTTCTCAGAGAAGTCAGAAAGATTTTCACGAAAAGTAAATATACGCACAATGTGATACTTATGAGGCTTTAACATTTAAGTTGAATATATAAACATATAGGAAACAAGTAGGGACACTTTTGACGATGATGTCCCTTATTTAGGATGACGGTGTTAGGTTTTTTAAATCTTCTGGAGCCATTTATCATATATCAAAAAACTGGAAGTGTATTATTTCTTTAAAATTTTTTATAACGTGGTTTGCCCATTCCAATTTTTGCCTAACTACTAACGCACTGTCCACGATGAATAGTAACAATAATTTTTTTTCGCATTTTTTATAACATAAGGCATGATTCAGTTTTTCATTTATATTTGCATTTTCTATTTTTGTTTAGTTTTCGTAAGCATTTTGTGTATTTTTCCATGCCGCTTTATTATCAATTCCCTTAGCAAAGACATTTTTAGTGAAGATTCAAACTCAAAAATCTTATGGCCTAACTTCACACCAGTAATGAATAGATTCTTGATATTAAAATTGAAGAGACAAAAACATTTAAAAACAATTCTAATATTGAATTACATTCATTAATTTTGTATTACACAAAAAAAGGAAGCTTAGAAACTTACTTTACACAAAAGACATTTCCCTACATTCTCGGCGCCTTTTGATAAAAGATCTCATACTGCACGTAGTTTTCAGATTGTATTCATTAAAATCGGTAAATCATACTTAGTTATATCTTGGCAAGGAACTCTTAAATGACATCGGATTTGTGATTCATAAGAATTTTTTTAAGAAAAGTTGAAAAGTTGCAAATCAAGAATATTTAGGCTTCACTTGTAACTTTGCATTCAATTGCTTGTTGTACGATATTGTGACAATTACAACTATTTCATAAATTCTTGCTTTAAAAGTTTTATATATATATATATATATATATATATATATATATATATATTTGTTATTTTATTTCTCATATTATTCATTTTTTATATTTTTTCAAAAAACAAAATATTTAAAAACAATATGTTTTCGTTTTACTTGTTTGCATACAATAAAAAGAAGGAAAGAAGTAAAGAAGTAGGTAACAACGACGAATCTTAGACTCACTATCTATCTTAGGTGAAATAGTGAAATGAATTTTTTTCTTAAATGTAAATGTTCCGATTGGCTGATGTGAAATACTTTAGCAATGATTTGCTTAAATGGCTTTGATAAATATAAGCACATAAATTTTGCAATGATATCCGTTCCAGATTGTAAATTGTACTGAAAAATATTTTATAATTTCTGCACCTTACGAATATTTTTTATTACTTTTCCAACGCTTCTTTATATAAAAAGTTGTGTGTGAATAATACCCACTTCTAAGCTAGAGACACTTCCAAGATAGCACGGGAAAGCAGACCTGACTTAATTGCATTAAAAACTGATCATATGATATATGTGGGATCTTCTTTGACTATTGCAGATTGAATGAAAATATTAACACATTCGTCCTTTTTGGCGAGGATTTTGCAAATTGCTAGTTGTGTCATTGAACAGATCGGTAGCTGCTTTCATAATTGTTGTGGTTTCTATTTTATTTTAATAAACATTTTAAAAATGTAAGGAGTTTTTTTTTCTTTAGGTCAAATACAGTAAGCATTCATGTTGATTAAACCCAGTTTCAAATCAGATCTGTTTATTTAAGCTAAGAACATATGTCTTTTTTTTTTAAGTTTGGTTTATTAGTCGTTTTTTGGTTTCCTTCACAATTTTCGTGAGCTCGGGAATTACAAACGTCTACAGAGAACGAAATATGCTGAACTGATCTGAAAAGGATGCTAAAGACACTCGACATTAGATAAAAAATTAGGGTGCTTCCAATGGATATTTTTGTGTGTGACAAACGAAATCATAAAATCGGTGTAATCTTGTTTTCTAGTAGTAGGTATAAAATTTGCAATAAAAACTAAAATAAAATATTTCAAATAATATCGCAGTCACATAAACAATCATAAAGTTACACACGCACACATACGTACGCACGCACGCAAACACATACCTCCATTCATATACTCATACATGAATGAAATGGTAAAACAATATGCTCGAGTTCATGTCCGAATATTTGAAAGCATATCTGTGACATAACGTATAAATGGCGCTGTTAACTTTATTTATTTGTATTCACTCAGTGCTTTGTTACAATGGATTCATGCATACAAACATGCTTAAATATTTACTTCTATCTTTTTCTCTTTCTCTCTCTCTCTCTCTCTCTCTCTCTTCCTCTCTCTCTCTCTCTCTCTCTCTCTATCACTCACTCTCTATCTTTCTCTTTCCTTCTGCATGAGTGTATTTGTGTGACCGTGTGTGTTTGCTTTTCAAAGTGTATGTGCGTTTCTGTGAATATGTGCAAATACTTTTCTTCCTTTTTTGTTTTTGGTATTTAAGGGCGTGTGTGTTAAAATAATGAAAAACTAAAAAAATTTTTTTTATATGCACCAGTATATCTAAAATTTATGACAAAGAAATATTTTTTAGTTTTCGAAAACATATTTTTTTATTTTTTTTGCTGCATTTTTTTTTTCGTTCGTAATTCTATGTGCATACGATTTGGCAACATACCAGAAATAGTTCAACATTTTTCGCTTATTTTATTTCTTTTTTGTTTTTTTAAGTAAAACAAAATTTAATAAAAAAATTTCCAAACATATGTTGTTTTACTTTATTTTTTTTTTTTTTAATATATTTTGAATAACATTGATTTAACTAAAGGATATTTATTTGATTTTAGTTTTTACTTTTAATTCAATTATCAGTTTTTTATTTTTATTTTTTTTTTATTATTTTTAACACTTTGGCGTACAAATGTGCTTAAAACATTAGTGTTTCCAGAGTTATATAGAAATTAAAAACTTGCAAAAATTTTTTGTTTTTTTTTTTTTATTTTCTTATAGTGTGATTAATCTACAGTGTTGACAGCATAAAATAAGTCGACTTTGCTTTGAAACAAAAGCCGCTTTTATTTAGTAATCAGAAAAGTACAGTAATTAATAGATAGTCATACGAATGATTTTATATACATATATATATCTTGAGATAAAATTACTTAATTTTTTGTTAGTTTTCTATCTTTATCGTGTAATTATGCTACGGATGCGACACTGTGGACACTAATATAATGATTATAAGTGATTTTTAATCCTTAACGATTATATCTCGTATGCGATGGAAGATTCGAATTTCTTTGTTTAGACTTCTGTCGAGAGGTGGATTAATTCTGTATTTTTGTAATGCGATCATCAAAAATACACGATTGTTAGAATATTATTATTATTATTATTATTATTATTATTATTATTATTATGATATTTAATTCTAGGTGAATAATAATAATAAAGTTTCCATCTGGCATTTTTGTTTTTTTGTTTTCACAGCTATATCACGTATCCTGTTGGCTTTTAAATGCACAATCGCTTTCTTTCTAGAACATTTTATAAAATTTGGGATAAATATAATTTATATTGGCTTACACAGCAATATACTTGCAATGCCTATGTAAATTATGTATAATTATAGAATTAAAATTGAATTTATTATTAATTTATATCAACAACAGCAACTATTGTAAATAGTAAATAAACAAATTTAATAAACTCATTAATTTTGTGAAATAGAAATGTAATTTTATAGTTGAACTTAGTAACATCATTTTTATTTATTAATTAATTTTGTATAGCACGTCTCTCTCTCTCTCTCTCTCGCTCTTTCTCTCTCTCTCTCGCTCCCTCTCGCGCGCGCTCTCCCGCTCTCTCTCTCTCTCTCTCTCTCTCTCTCTCTCTCTCTTCCCCTCTCTATCTTTCTCTCTCTTTGCATCTCTCTCTCTGTAGTCGTTTTTACTCTAATGCCGCTTTAAATCACATTCTTGAAATCGTGCGTTTGTTTTTTTACATTTGGACATAATTAATCGCACGCGAAAATCGCAGTAAGTTGTTCTACGTATAGTTGTCTAATTAGTTTACTTTGATAAACTTAAGAAATCACCATGGAAAAATAATTGCTTTAATTTTTTTAATTAAGAAAACATATTCGAACTCAGTAAAGCATTCTAAACAAATCGGCCGCAAAAATGGGAAACTTTACGATAAAAATATTAGATCGCATAAACTTTAGGGTTTTCATATCGCAATAGAATGCCAATATCGTTTGCATAATCTCTGTCGTCAACCATTAGCATTACATAAGCAATAATTTAGAACCTGTATGACAAAACATTAGGGATAAGTTTGTTCCAAAATATGTTATACTTTATGATGGAAACACATTTAAAATGTTAGTGTTTGATATATTATTGTATAGGCCGATAATAAGTGTCTCTACTTTATAGAATATTATCTCATCCTTATTATTTCTAATTCAGGATTTCATATAAATTCGTTTTCTTTTTTTTTTTATTTCTTTAAATTAATTGCTTGAAGATTTTCTAAACCATAACAAGCTTACATAAGTTTCTCATCTGTTAAATTAAAAGACTTTTAGCAACATTTTTTTAAAAGCAAAAGGATTAAACAAATTTAGTGATAATAAAACTTTACTTGAATCGTAAACAATTTTATTAAATTTAATTAAAAATTAAGTCTTTTTTTGCTTTTTTCTTTTTCATTTTGTTATTGTGCTATAAATTTGCAATAATTTTCCAGAAAACTTTAACTAAAAAATACTTTTTGAAAAGAGCAAAAGATTTTGCTACTTGATGAATCTTTACATCTTCGTTTATATAATGTATATTATAGAGATATTTTTGTATATGTTCATATAGATACGTAAAGCATTGTAGAAAAGACCTTTTTCCAGTTTATATATGTATATATATATATATTACAAAAGTTTATTCTCAACTGGTTTGAGGTTTCTGAACTCAAAATATCAAAAAGTTACTTAGTTAAGTCATTGAATGAAAGTTTAGAAAATTGTTATAAATGTTGTTGTATGTTTTGTAAAAAAAAAAAAAAAAAAAAAGAACAAAATTATAATTACAACCACAAATTTAATCAACAGTTTCAGAATAATTCGGAACAATTAAACTTTGAACAAAAATAAATATTTTTTAGAAAATATTTAATATTTTACATATATTTTACTTGAAGAAAATTCTATAAAGCACTAAGTCTCCCATGTTTATTAAAATAAATGAAAAGTTTTAATACTTTGCCTTGTCGTAAAGAAAAAGTCCTAAAGATTTTGAAAAATCCCTTGAGTACATCATAACATATTGTATTATGTACGCGTAAAAATGTAGAAATTGATGTCATTTAGTTTACGAAATATCATAAAGACCTTTAAGAAACAACGTTAAAATTCAATTTGGCGACGGTAAACGACGATAGTAACTGCAGATTAGGCAAAATTTATCGATGCTTTAAGCATAACACAAGAAAAGTAAGACATTTATTATATTAGGTCATAAGAAAAGTTTTTTGATTTTTAAAAGAATCGGCATAACTTGAAGAAGAGTAAAGAAAAGATAATTGATTTACTTAAGGCTTGGCATTGGCTAAATTACCGCGATACTGTGAAACGCATCGATCACCCTATCGGATAAAGTCAATATTTTTAAAAAGCTGAGATTTTCTGCTCCAAGGGACACGAATCGCATAATCGTGACTTTAATAATAGTTATAATTAATATTTGGAACAATTTCCAGAATTGTACAAGATTATCTATCTACAATGCTTGCATCCTTTACTTGGAGAGTCTTCCCAATTGCGAATGTGTAATAGTACGCATCATAATGTTTCCAAAAGCTTAATATAAAAATTTTCCATGCCTGCATACGCAGAGGTTTACATTGATTAGCAATCTTAACTACACTTGTCATGTAAAATAATCATATTGAAAAAAAAAAAAAATAAAACCGTTATCAAGTCTCTACATAGAACGGAGTAAGATTTATAATCAACTGTATGATGAACAAGGAAAGTGAAGGAACCTCTTGTGTGCTTTGCATTCAAATCTTTGGACGTAGTTTTCCCTTAAAATTAAAGTCTAAAATTTTTTCATTACTATTTAAAATAAAGGTAATATTTTCAATCGATATTTCAGCAAATTGAGTGTCAGAATTTCGCTTATTTATTTTTTTTTTTAAATTCTTTCACTTTTCGTATTAATTTGATATTTTTTCAAAATGCTTTCACAACAACTCTTCTAAGTCAATTAGAATTAATCCACGCTGAAATGATGACAAAACAGATCCGGAAACTTTCTCGGAGAATATCCTCATTGTATATATATATATATATATACATATTGCGGTTAAGCAAAATTTTATAATGAAATTCTAATAGAATTCGAATTCGAATTGTATTTTTTGCTCGCAAAAACGTGAAATATACGAACTGCTGCAAAAAATTATACCTCCACTTTAAGAAAACATTCGTTAGTATATCTGTTATGAAAAATAAAAAAAATGGTTTTTCGATGCATGTATTTCGTTGGTTTTTGTTTCCAAAAAACCTACTAGTCTATCAATCATTACTTATGACTGTTTAATTAAGGTTTTAATCGGTTTCAACTACAGAGTTTGGACATCATTTCATCCTTAACCAGCCCATCAGCCCGGTTGATTGCCGAAAGTCTGAATCAAAAGTTTTATTTGTTTTCTTCTCTTTATTTCGATATCCATACATACATGTATGCATACCTGCACACACATACACACACACATGTATTTATATGTTACCAGGAATTCTAAAAAGTAGTTTACGCCAGCAAATGCAATATCGAAGTTAATCAATTGCATTTTTGTTATGTTATACTTTATAGCTGTAGTGCCTGTTTACCTGTAAACTGGCACTTTAACCTAACCTAACTTATATGGTTGCATGGGAGGGATAAACCTTAGCTAACCTAATGTATGTTTAACGTTGTGCGCTTTCATCTTTTTTACACAAAAAAAAATTTCATTAAAAAGTTTTTACCTTTTGATAGATTTTGCCTTTGGTGATCTTTTTTTTTCCAAAGTTGTAGATGCTGTATGAAGAAAAGCATACAATAACATATTTATTTATTTATTTACATTTAAAATTCAATTACAATAGAATAATAATCGAATTCAGCAAAGTCTCAGCATTATTTTTAAGCTTAAAAAAATTGTTGAGTTCACGTTTGAAAGTTTATGAATAAAAATTAAGAAAATTTAAGGACAAATATCCGTCTGTATATAGAAATAAATAAACAGGAGAGCGAAAAAAAAGAAAAAATCGCCCATATAACAGGTGGGCTGAAAATTCGTAAGCTGACGCATAGACGGCGCTACTATTTTAACTCCATAGTTAGTTTTAGTTAGCCCTAACCTTCAAAAGACACGTGTATAAATTTGACATCTGTTGCATTATTAGTATGTGAGTTGTAGCATTTTTTGTGAAGCAACTTTTGTTAGTTTGAAAAAATGGATAAAAAGGAATTTCGTGTGTTATCAAAGCATTGCTTTTTGGCGAAAAAAAAAAAATACTGTTGAAACCAAGGCTTGGTTTGATAAACATTATTCGGACTTTTCACCAGGAAAATCAATCGTACAGAAGTAGTTTGCTGTATCTAAACGAGGCGAAATTAGCACCGAGGACAATGCACGCAGTGGTCGCCCCAAAGAAGGTGTTACCGACGAAAACATCAAAAAAGTCCACAAAGTAAAGTGAAGTTGATTGAGATAACTGAGACTCTAAAGATATCAAAGGAACGTGTTGGACATATCGTGAATGAATATTTGGATATGCGAAAGCTCTGTTCCGCGCGAGCTCACAATCGACCAAAAATAACAAAGAATTGATGATTCTAAGCAGTGTTTGGAGCTATTTAATCGTAATAAACCCGAATTTTTGTGTCAATATGTGACAATGGATGAAACATGGCTCCATAATTTCACATCGGAGTCCAATCGACAGTCAACCGAGTGGGGTAGAAGCCTATTTTGAGGCTAAAGACAAATCGTACTATAAAAAAGGTATCGAAAAATTGTATAACCACTATAATCGTTGTATCGCCCTCGACGTCAACTATATTGAATAATAAAATCAAATTCTATCAAAAAAAAAAAACAATTTTTTTATGTTAGCCTACGAACTTTTCAGTCCACCTGTTATCTAGAACAGAAGTATACTTACTAGCGATGTGGATCTAAATGAGGAACGTATCACTATATCGACAAAAGCATGGAAAAGCTTCGCAATCTTTACTGGTATATAAAAGTAAGTCCAAACTTTTTGTAATTTTTCCAAGAATATTTTAAAATCAACAATTTCAATTACGATAACAAGAAATATAGTAAATATGATATTCATTTTGCGTTTCTGAAAATAACTGGAAATAAAATACACTTCTGGTCGAGGTTTTGAATATATTTTTTTTCAATATATTTCTCGGACTTTGCCATTATTTATGGAAAACAATAATATTCAAATGTTCTTTAAGTAACATCTGACACGACTGAATCCTTATAAGATAATATACGATAACTTGCCAGTACATAGCAGGCAATAGCTTGACTATAACTTGATAGAAGTTCGTTTTCAAAGCATCAAAAGTTTGAGGATTGTTTGCATAAACTTGATAACTTGCGTAACCTAATAGAAAAAAAATTCCAGCGGTGAGAAATCGCACATTTTCTTGGCGTCAAATTCACATCACCAACGCAAATAAAACGCTTTGTAGGCAGCGATGTTGCTAATGAAAAAAGTGTTTAAGACTTTCAAACCTCTTTTTTTTTATAATCATTAAAAAAGATAACTCGTTACGTGTTAAATAAAACAGTAACGATCAACAAAAGCATTAATTGAAAAAATAATACAAAACGATTGTAATGCAAAGCGTTTACTTTGTATACAATTTTTTAATCTTTGTATTCTAAAACGAGTTGATTTATTAATGATTGACCAGACGCTGTGAAAGATTTTAACTTTCTCTACAACTATACGCTGACTTTATCACCTAAACTGCAATTTGATCCACATCTTTATTATGATACTTATTAAAAATTGTTGAAATTTGGAACCCTTCTCTGTGTTGAGCTCACTAAGTGAGAATTCTTTACAAATCATACCAAAAAAAACGAATACAAAGAGATACAAAATAACAAAAGAAAATATAACGATAAACGGAAATTGGAAAATGTATTATATTTTGATTTTTTAACTTTCATTTCAGAAAATTTTATATGACTTAGTATGGATAGATATGTGTGTATAGCGGTTCATATCGAATATGTATGTGTTTGAAGCATTTGATAAAAATATTGTTGACATGAGCTGAGCAACAAAGGACAAGAAAAAGTACTTTTGTAAAATTTCCATTTATGTGGTTTTTGTATGAGGTCAGCTGATGGCCAACATGATTTGAAGTCATGCATCATATGAAAGGTATAATTACTTGTACAATGTATATCAGTCATGCTAAAATGATATGTATGAAAAATGTTTTTCCTTAAATGCTTGTTTCCATATAATCAGTATGATTTTTGATCATTTGGCAAAAAGCAAACAGGAGAAACAAAATTATATTCGGCTTTAATATTCTGCTCTTATTATTAACTAATATTTATCTGATTATAAGATGAATTAATTACAATTTCTTTTTAAGATTTAGCGGAAATTTTCAAATTTTTCTTACTTATAGGTGCCAATTCTTGTTGGGTCATTTTAAGAGCTTAAGACAAAAGTTTAATTAAGAAAACATTTGAAATTAAACTTAACCTTAATGTTTTAAGAAAAAATTTGATTCAGAAAACTTGATTTTCTTTATACTCAATATTGTAAAGTCATAATCATAATTTCAGTAGACGAAAAAACAACCTACTAATGGACTGACATTAGATAAATAAGTATAATTCAACTCAGGCATTCAAGTTAGTCATGAATTTGTATCCGTTAATGGATTGCTGATGTATATTTATACGTCTAAACAACCATGAAACAAATCTAAAAATTATCACTAATGATCATTATAATGAGATAGAGTGTGAAGTTCTATTCGTTAGAAAATATTGTGTAACATTTTTCCGATTCACATATTTAGCAGCATTTATTTAAATGAAAATTTTTATTTATTCTCTAATAGTGAACGATAATAACTATGACAACTAATAATAATTTTTATAAGCTAAGTCGATATTATTTCTCATTTAACTAAGCCTATAAGGATAAAAATCGGACC
Source organism: Glossina brevipalpis (assembly GCA_000671755.1). NCBI lineage: Eukaryota > Metazoa > Arthropoda > Insecta > Diptera > Glossinidae > Glossina > Glossina brevipalpis. Next base: position 777,900 of record KK351048.1, on the reverse strand, counting down.
ATAAACAGGATTAAATGGGTTTATATCACCTATCTCTCAGTTCATGTAAAGCAAATACTAAAACAATTTACAAAATTTCTCAATTCACACATCAATTCAAAGATGATTTATAGAATTAAAGTCAACCGGGACACATTTGCTCGAAGTTTTATTTGTGTTATAGAATATAATTAGGATTTATTTTCAAAACATTTATCATACAAATAAATGTTACATATGCAATAAAGAATTGATTATATCTCTCTAAGGAAAGCATAAAAAATTTCATTACACAAATAAGTTATTTAATTGTCGAGATGCTTTCATATGCATATATCATATCAAATGAAAAAATTCATTTGCATATCTACCGATTCATACGACCTATATACATATATGGACTGCTCGTATAAAACCGATAGTCATATATAAATATATACACTATATACTATATATTATGCACATATATATATATATAGGCACAATAAATATATACACGACTTTGTACGAGCAGAATTTCCTTTATTTACGCAATTTGCAAATAAGTGAAAAGTACAACGAAGTTTTTCTCGACTTCCACACATTTTCGTATATATATAGAAAATATGTTGCAGACTTTGGTAAAGAACTGCTAATATATATATATATATATATATATATATATGTGTGTGTGTTAATGTATGTATGTATGTATGTATGAAGGTTTGTATGTATGTACAGGTGATGGAAGAGGAATGACAAATACTAAAATTGCGGTCATTTCAAGAAGACAATATATAGAAATTTTTTCTATTCTATAATAAAATTCTTTTTTTAGTTTTTAAGAAGCAAGAAAACAAAAAAAAAATTTCTGTCAACACTCTGATAGTCAACATAATCAAGTGTAAAAAGTATTGCAACAAATTTTCCACATTTTCCGTTTAAATGAACATATGGGAAGTACACAAAGAATGCAAATGAAAAATAAAATATATAAAACTTTAGAAATCAAAAAGAAAAAAAAAGCAGAACTATAATGTAATTTTTAATATAAAATGGTTGCCTGATTTTGTGTAAGCAATAAACGGGCAACAACAGCAGGGTTGGGAGGGATCATTTTTATAATCATTTGTTTATTAATATCATTTTTAATCATAAATTAATACAGAGTATTGGGAGCGTAAGATATTTTGGAGGCGTAATCAAACTAATTTGTATACATATGCATATGTGTGTGATATATTTAATCTTCTTTATAAAATATATAACGAATACATAAATATAACTGAATTCATTTAACTAATAATTAATTATTATATAACTTGATTAATTTGTTTTAATTAATTATTATATAAATTGATATAATTTTAATATGAGTTTGAAAACAAATCGAATAAAATGATTTTATAATTTTTACATTCTTTTTTTTTCGGAAACTTTTAAATAGACATTTTTTTAAACTCAAACTAATTGAAGTAAAACAAGTAAGAAAGTTTTATTCGGCTGTGTCAAATCTTTCACCTCCACCACTCTTATCTTAAAAAAGGGTGAAAAACTAAATTGTTTAAATACGTAGGCGTTGCGACCAAGAGGATGTTTACCACATTTGGACAGACGGACATTCTTAAATCGATTCTAAATGTGATGCTGATCAAGAATATATATATATACTTTGTGGAGTCTCCGAAGTTTCCTTTTTGGTAGTTACAAATGTACGTTTCACCTTCGGTGGTGGGTATAAAAAAGTAATCGATACGATCAAATTTATATATCGAAAAATTTTGATAACGTTACAATAATTAGAGTAGCTCATTTTGAGACAAAATAACAAAGCTTTATAAATTTAAGAATGATTTTAGGATAGAAACGTATTATGCCGGTTATATAGAGCATTTGATGCCTATACCTTGGATAAACTAAACACCTATTTTTTTTATTTGAAAACACTATAATTTAACAAGGAAACAACATAAAATAAAAGGTATTTCGAAATTCATTTTTTCTTGAGAGTTATAAAATTTATTTTTAACAATTTTTCAATTTATTTATTTTGTCTCTGACTTTTTAGGATCTCTAAATCCTTATATCCTTATATCCTTATCCTTATATATACTTCCTATAAATTCTTTACTTGAGAAAGAACTTTTAACGCTTAAGAGTTTTAGCATAACTGAGAACAGATAAAATTCGAATAGAGCGAAATTTACCGAACATGATGTGAATACTTCAATAAGTTTCAGTAAGTAAATAAATCGAATGTGTGCTTCACAATTAATTTATTTAATTGACTTTTCAACTTATTGACAATGAAGCAAAACACTTAAGAGGATAAGGAAGAAATTAAAAGCAAGAACAAACAAATATCGCAATTCACGATGAATACTTTGAGCTGTTTTTAATCCATATCTGACAAATAGCGTATGCTGGATATAAAACAAATAAGAAAATAATATTCGGCTATGCCGAATCTTTTATACCTACTACCTTTCTCTTTAAAAAAAAAAGGGCGAAATCTAAATTGTAATAGATAGGCATGGTAGTGAAAGAACTTTCAAATCTTTCTGCCAAATTTGAAGACGATACCTTCATTTTTGCGACCAGGAAAATGTTTACCATAGAATGCTAACACAGACCAACATTCCTAAATCGATTCCAAATTTGATGCTGATCAAGAATATGTATACTTTGTGAGGTCTTCGAAGTTTCCTTCTGGTTGTTATAAACCAAAACGAGGTAAGTAAAGATCGATGTTATGTTTTTCTTTTTGAAGAGTTTCTAATAGCCTATCACTCTTTCTCTCTCTCTCTCTCTCTCTCTCTCTCTCTCTCTCTCTCTCTCTCTCTCACTGCTATCTCTCGTTATTTAACTATTAATCTAAGATATTCTAAGAAATTTCCTAAATCAAAAGACCAGATTATAATTTTCATTGAAGCTTAGATAACAACTGTTAGCTTTGAAAGTAAAATAATAATTCCGTAAATATTTGCACAATGATAGAGTCGGATAGATAAAGAGCCAACATAAATTCTAGAGCTTAGATAAGTTAAAGCGCTAGTTTTAAAACTTGAAAGGATTGTTTGCAATTCATGGAAAATACTGGAAAAACTATGAAAAACTAAATGTTGAAAACTATTTCGAACCGCGTAAGAAAAAAAAAATACCAAAAACTAAAGTAAATATTTACTAAAATAAAACTTCTATCTAGAACACTGTGAAATGAATCAGATTTTTTCGTAAATTTCTCAAAACAGTTGGTTTGGTCAACGATCAGAAGCAAGTTCAATTTTCACAAAAAAACCAAATCACTCCATCAGAATGCATTAAATCTTCGTTACGTTCCTTTTCTAATTGTTGTGACTGACCGATTAGATAGAGGAACACATTTCAAATCAAAATTTCTACAATGGATTTTTACATGATATATACTTAACATCCAATTTCTTCTAAGGGACTCAATCCTTAAGGACTTTTTACAAATATAAAAAGCAAAGTGCTTAGAACATAAAGGCTTTTACTTTGAAATTCGAAATATAGTTGACCTTCAAATATGCTACGCTCAATATGCTACGCTCAATTAATATTTTTTTAAAATGTCAAATAATATTTCAATTTTGATTTAATATATTCTTCAATGCAATTTTGCAATAACTTATATATACATTATGTGTGTGATGCCTTTTCTAATAATATAGAGAATTGAATTCGTCTAGATTTACCGAACATCACACTATTAATAAGAGCTCAAAGAACAAATTGTTTTCCTTTTACTACATAGCAGAGAAAAATATCAAAAAAAGAAATAAAAACTTACACACACACGCATACATGTGTAGAATGTTGAAAAGTATACGTCAAGGCATCATAGTTAGAGAGAGTATTACGAGACACAACACCATACTACGCAGCATGTTGCTTGCGGATTCATCATGCGTATGTAGTTAGCATGCAGCAGGATATAACAATTATTATTGTTATATGTGTTAACAATATAAAAATGTTGCTTTTACTGTTGCTGACGGCATACACAACTTGTTACCTATTATACGTATACAACAAATGATTCAAGTTGATTATCTCAGGGTATTATCAATGCATTTAACAATAAACTAACATCCGCGATGACAGGTATATCATGAATGCGTAGACATATCCGTATATATATATATATATGTATATAAGTGCATATAGATACGTGTGTATACCCCCTATATAAACGCATGCAAGTATGCAATAGTTGTGCGATAAATTTTATCATAAGATTTTGTCGTAAACTTTATAACGCGTTCTATAAGAGCGGATTGGTTGTGTCACATTTTGTGAGGGTTGATCAAAATTTAAATCGAAAAAATTTATACGACTACATATAATAATGGTTTAGTGTACATATAATCTCGCTCTTATACGTCTCATATATAAAAAATTATTTTAATACAATTTTCTTTAAATAAAATTTTTTTTTTTATGCAAAATTTGCTCACGCACATATAATATACACTTATGCTACCAATTTAATTCCATAAATGTTGTTTGCTTTTTTTGAATTTTGTTGACGGAGACGAATTAAAGTAAACAACGTTCATAAACTAAAAACTTTTACTTATGTGAAGAGAAAAGTCAAATAAAATTACATCTATTAACGTCAGAGGTAACGATAAGGTTCCTTCTATGAAAGTCAATGCTATTATACCGCACAATAATTTTCATATCAACTCAAAATTAACTGTTTTAAGCATTTATTCTTTAACCTCTCGAAAGCAATCAGAAACAATTGCATATAACCTGCCACGGGTAGGTATTCTTTAGCATAAATAATTAAATTTTTGTTATCTAATGCTTAACTAATTAAACAAAAACCATATGAATTTCAGAAAAATATCCATTTATGTACATTTCCCATGAGTTCATAGATAAATTAAGTCCAGTAACCTTATAACTACTTTTTATTATTTGTAAAGCTCTGGCGCTTGGTTTTCAAATAGCTGTACTTAACAGACAAATTCTGGCATATTTTAAATGAAATTCCCTTTTGGACATTTTTCATTGTGTGTGTGTGTGTGCTTGTGAGTGACAGTGTTTTTTTTTCTATTTTTTTTATTTTTTATTTTTTTATACTTTTATGTTTTTAAGTCTGACGATTTGTTGGTTTCCATAGACTGGTGTTGCGGTTAAAGGACTGATTAAATGCTTCAGTTCTTTTAACACAATTAATAGCTTATGCACTGTTTTTATTTGGTTTTTCTTCTTCTTCTTCTATTTCTTTTTTTTTTTTTTTTTTTTTTTGGTGTCTGCAACCGTATTTACTAACCATGGTATGGCGTTCACGGCCACTATTATCTATGAAGTAGTCTAAAAATTATTGAGCTTTCAAAAGATCAAGACTCTCTGTCATTCATTTAATACCTAGATCGACATTTGGGACTTATGAGCGATATTATTTTTGTTTGGCTTAATATTTCTTAGGCGACTTAATGCTTTCATGCTGATGGTTTTTTTTTTTTTTTTTTTGTTTTTTGTTTCGGTTTTTACAATAAAAACGATAAGTAAATCTATCCAAATGAAAACACAGACACACAATGTTGACTATAATTTTTTTGTTGTTTATTTTTTTATTATGTTTTTTTTTTCTTTTTATAATCTAACTCTTAACTTTGACAAGTGCTACAATGGGCCCGGGAAAAAAAATTAAGAAGAGGAGTAAAAATAACAACAAACAAACAAATGAAAATCCGCCACAAGTCATACTTTATTCTACAACCAAGAATATATTTTAGTTTCAGTTATAAAAGCAATCCATGTATTCAACTAACCAGGCAAGCAACCATCTAGCCAACCAGCTAACCAACCAACCGGGTATTTATCCATGCAATAATATACACAGCCACATATAAGTCAACTTAATACAATCTCAAATGCACTCTCATTCTACCTCCACACCATAAGCACATTCCGTCTCTGTCTCCGTTTTTGTCTCTGTCGCTTACTTGTTCGCTTTGTTCAACAATATACCCGGACCGGTCATCAACAGTTTAGCCTAGAAGAGCTTTGTTGACCACTCATTCGTTTACTTTCTTCTTCTTCTCTAACTCAATTGCTTTGTCTTCTCATTTCTCTCTTTCGTATAGCAAGTTAAGTTTGTAAAGTTTTTAAAATGTTGGGCAGCTTCAAAAATTAACACAAGGGTCAACGAGTTTTTCTTGTACGAACTTGCATTAGCACGTATATGCTTGCAACATAGCACCATTTTTCTTTCTCTATGCACAAGCACATGGCATGGTCTCCTTTCGTACTTTTTAAGTAGTATGTTGATATACTACTACACATATACATTTATATGTATGAGAATGTATGAGTGTGATAAGTATGTTTAAATTAGTCTTCCGGGTTTAGATTTTTGTTGAGGTCACTTCTTTGTGTAGAGAGTTTGACTTGTGACATTTACATGTTTTGGGTATGTGCTGAAGGTTTTCATTCCTTTTTTCTTCTTTTTCTTTTTTTGCTTTTTCTTCTGTTTTTGCTTTGTTTGTTTGCTTTTTCTGTGTTACTGTGGGATTTCCGTCATTGTTATGGTTTTTAAGTTATTTTATTGTACCTTTTGTTTTTTTTTATTATTATTTATTTATCATTTTGGTTTATTTATTTATTTTCTAACATTACTTTGTTGTTGTTTTTTTTTTTTTTTTGCTTAAGAAAAAGCCTTCATATTGAAAAAATTAATGATAATCTAATCACTTTCGGATATAAATATAATTTTCACACACACACAATTGGCAAAGATTGATTTACCCAATCATATGCAGCGCAAAAATTTATGAGTCCAGAAATATTCCTTTAAGTGCTGTAAATGCCTAATGGTTACTACAAGTGTATAATATATATATCTTAGTATTGATATACTCGCTCACCCATCGCTTGATCATTACAAATCTCTTTGACAGTTTCGTTTACTATTTCTGTTTTCCTTTATGACTATAAATATCAGCTTATCCTTACTTATATTAGGCGGTTACAAAAGGAAACAAAAAAAATTCAGCTTAATAGAGGAATTAGCGTCAGTTACTCTTAAATGTAAATGCATGTAAACGTGTAGGTACCAACATTAATACTCTAAAGGCTCAGTACTTTCCATGCTATCCAATAGCTTAAAACTGTATGTTCAAAAGTTAGATTGAACGATGTGTATCGGAATGGAATTTGTTCTTTACTATTCATGTGTGCATATTTTTTTTTTTTTTTTTTTTGGTTGCACACGTATGCGTGTACGATATTACTGCCGTGTGATTGAGGTTAAATCAAGTGTTGGATTTACTTAAAATACAGAAAACAAGGCTTATGAAGTGTTTGTTTCTTTTCGCAAGTAACACACAGCAAGTGTATTAACTCTAGTATATGTTTGTTTTTCCTACCGGCATGATAGTGCACTCAATAAAGTACGCATACACTGGATCTCAACGCAAATATCATAAATGAATTTAGTCATATTTATTGAACTATAAGTTGCTCGCTTGGCATACTTTTAAATGTGTTAAGAGGTATTATCACTTTGGGATTTTGTTCTTTCCTGTTTTTTTTTTTTTATTTAGCTTAAATAATCCCTTAAATATCTATGAATGTTATCAGAAGAGGATTGTGCAGGATTTCTAAAAGTCGATTTTCCGCGCATAGAAATTTATCTTCGAATTATATAATGTAAAGAAATATTATATAATATAAATATAGAAAAACATCCATTTTGTAGACTTCTAATAAACGTAAATAGAACACACTACGGATTGAGAGATGAATCAAATTTAATTTAATATATTGTTTGGACCTTGCCATTATTTGTGGAACACAACATCATTCAAATGTCCTCTACGGAACATATTGTAGGACTAGATGGCTCGGCCATAACTTGCCAAGTGTTCCTTTTCAAAGCTTCAAAAGTTTGAGAATTGTTTGCATTAACTCGATCCTTTGCGTAACCCTACAAAGTCCAATACAAATCACCAACACATGAAATATCACCATACGTGTCCAAACACCTTACATCAGTTTGGAGAATTTTCCTGTACAGATACGAACTGCATCTGTAAGGAGAATTTTCCCATACCGATACGAACTACTTGCAGATGGGAAAATTCTCCGTACAGATGCGAATACAGGTGCGAACTTTTTGCATCTGTATGGAAAAATTTCCCATGCAGATGAAACATTTTTCATCATATGGGACATTTTTTTGTGTGTGATAATTGTTCATTTGTATAGGAAATTTTCATCTGTAAGGGAAATGTTCATCTTTATGAAAATTTTTCATCTATATGGGAAATTTTCATCTGTTTAGGAAATTTTCATCTGTATGAAAATTTTCCATCTATACGGGAAATTTCCATCTGTATAGATAGTTTTCCAATTCCTTGAGGGTGTAAAAAGTTATATTGATTTGAAAGCGAGTGAAATATCTGGAAAAGTACGCTATATAAAAAAAAAAAAAAATTGTGAAGTGCATGGTGAAAATGCTATGAGTGAACGAAGGATCCAGAAACGATTTGCTCCGATTCGTTTCGAAAATTTTGATGCCCCCCGCTCCAGTCGGCCAGGCACTGAAAAAATTGATGAAATTTTGCTACTGATGGACCAGAACCGTCACATAAGTTGTCAGGAAATAGCGGAGGCACTAAACATCAAACATATGACAGTTTAGAATCATTTGAAAAAAGCGAGATGCAAAAAGAAACCTAAAAATGAACCCAAAAAACCGCGGAGAAACGACATATCACCAAATACTATTTTTCTCGTTACTAGTTCTCAGAGAAGAAAGAAAGATTTTAAGGGGAAAGTAAGTACACGCAGTGTGCGCGGTAGGATATACTTCGGAGGCTTTAACATTTAAGTTGAACACATAAACATATAGGAAATAGTCAGATGTACACTTTTGACTGTGACGTCCTCTGTTTATGGTGGTGATGTTAGGATTTTCTGATAGCTTCTAGAGCCCTTTAACATATATATAAGAAAACCAGAGGCGTTTTGTTTCTTAAAAATTGTTTATTTTTTTATACATTGTAATTGCTGTCCAGTTACGTAAGGCATGATTCAGTTTTTCTTTTATGTTTGTATTTTCTATATTTGTTTAGTTTTTGTAAACATTTTGTTTATTTTTCCATGCCGCTTTATTATCAATTATCTTAGCAAAGACATTTTGAGCAAAGATACAAACCTCAAAAAATTTTGGGGTGTAACATCACATCAGCATAAATTTTGGGGGCTAACTTCACACCAGTGATTATTTGATGAATACAGACATGGTTTACTTTTAAAGCGCTGTATAAATTTTCAAAGGTGCATACTTGAAGTCCTTTTTAAATATTATTTATATAGAATTGAACAGATAGAAATTTAAGAGAGTGAGAAAGGGACCGAGAGATGGAAAGACAATTCATTTAAAACATTCAGACTAACAATTAAGACAAACATAAGTGTATAAAATAATATTTTTTTACAAAGAATTTAACATTAAGCAATTTAATAGTAATTGATTAAATTCTCTGAATCTTACTACAGAGATGTCCAAACTTTATGCTGCCAGGCTCCTTCTAAAAAATCAAAGCGAATTTTCGTAGCTCGATCATTTTATTTTTATTAGTAAAATATTAAGTTGACAAAATTTTGGAAATCTAGGGATGTGTAAAAAAAAAACAAAAAAAAAAAAGAAGAAAAGTAAATAAGTGGGCGCAAAAGTTCCTGATGACCTAAATCTTTATTTTGATGCGAACATCTTGCTCCGAAATCTTCATCACCATTTCTTTTTTGTTTCTTGAGTCTACTTCACAACAGCTAATACTTCGCGTATTGAAGATTGAAAAACATTTTCTCATTTATCCTGGCAATAGTCCAAATTTTCCTATATTAGATCCACTTCAGTAGTTGAAGACCCTCGTCTTACTATTAATAATAAAAATTTTGTGCCTTTTTTAGTCAAACGCGCACACAGCGAGAGAGAGAGAGAGAGAGAGAGAGAGAGCGAGAGAAAGATACGAACATACAGAGAAAGAGAGAGGGAGACCTAGTATGGAGTTTATTAAAACATTGAATTTTTACTACATATTCCGAGAAAATTCTTAGGCAACCTCTATTCGCCGGACACGTAAATCCAAATTTAGATTACCTTTGGCTTTTTTTTTTGCAAAATATATGTCATCATTTCTCTCTCTCTTTATAAACATATACTTTTTTTTACTACTCTTTCAAAATACATATGAAATAGTTGGCTCTGAGTCGTCTACTGCAAGATTGTATGTTTCTATACAAACTGTTCACATGCAGGCATATGAATGCCTCTATGCATACTATACGTATGTTTGATGGTAAGTGTTGTCGCACAATATTATAAGTGTGGTTAGGCACACATTTCCGTTTAAATTGCAAATGATTTCCGCAGAAAGGAAACCTCAAATATAGGTTCATTGAAATAATATGCCCTCAAAACTTTGGTTTGTGTCTATACGGAATAGTCAGCCATCGTACGTACGTGTTATTGTTACGTTTGTGTGTTCGATTTTTATGTGCGTGCATATGTGCATATGTGGCTATACATTCCATGCTCATAAATTTGCATTTTCTAGTATATGCTGCTTTGTAATGTAATGCGATTGCCCAGCTTACATAGCTTGCCCATCTACGTAACCCTATCTACCCACCTACCTATCTATCTACCTACCTACCTAGTCGACTAACTCAAATAGCATCTGCCGTACACACGAACATACATTTAATTGCATTACAATGCAATAATAATTGCACTTTGTACACCAACTGCGGCAAAAAAAAACAAAAAAAAAAGAACACGAATCCAGCAATAGGATCTAAGTAAGTTGCTACACAAATAGACGTCTACACTTGCTCGCATAGTTATACAGTTGTTCACATGCACATATCTACGATTGTTTTTGATTTCATTTAATACCCCAACGTATTTCTTTTTTATGTATGCATCTAAGTGCATGTGCTTTTTATTGTAGTTTCAACATTTACTTAATCGTGTGCAAGTATCCATGTTTGTAACTTTGAACATGTAAGACAGTATGAGCGTGTATGTCTCAATCCATTAGAGTTAAAATTATTGTCCATTTGCAAAATTGCCACATAGACAAAATTGGCAAAAAAAAAAAAAAAAAAAAAAAAAAAAAAAAAAAAAAAAGTGTGTGCTTGTACTTATGCTTGTAACCATGCGATGCTAGTTCATGGCAGAAAAAGAGAATAAAATCTGGAAATAAAAAAATAGAAAAGAGAAACAAAGAGAAGAAATTATATAAAAACGAAGTAGTAAAGTCGGTAATGCTAAAAGAAAAAGATTTAAGGAAGAGAGAATATTGTCTAAGATTTAAAAATTTTCTTTTTTTCAAAATTTTTTTAAGAAATATTTTTAAATCTATTTCATTTTTTTTTAAATTCTTGTCTTCGACTAAAAATGTTTATTTAATTTTATTTATATATATATTACATGTAAAAATTGTTCATAAATACGAGACTCTCTCTCTACATTTATTTCTGAAAATTCCATGAACGTTCAACTAGAAAGAAAATATTCAAACTTTATACAATCCTGTGAATGAGAAATGAAGTGAGTTTTTCATTTAACGTTTTTAGGATACTATGAAATCTTGATCATATATATCTATGGATTGATAGTACCATCTTTGATATCTATATCGATTTTCATGTTAATCCATTCAATTGCTTTTTTTTTATCTATCTTATTTCTTTATCACTGTAGTACATATCTCTATAGCTTTTTGATTAGCTTAAAAATTATCCCTACTCATAGATCCATTTCTTTTTGCAAATCTCATAAGCCAAAAAGTAGGTATAAATGCCCAAACTTTATCTCTTTTTAAAGTCACTTTAGAATTACAGATCGACTTTAATTTTGTTGTCAATCCATCTGAAATAGGGCTACAAATTATTTTATATAATTTATCAATAACAAATAATGTAGAAAGGATATCTCTTTAAAAATTTTTAATAATAATGAGTCAATGAAGAAGCTTATGGTGTTGTTGCACAATATATCACAAACACATTTTTCTTATGTTCTTTATCTTTCTCGAGACCAACTAAAAGTCCCTGTATCAATTTATTTTGACCCGCTAACAAATACAAGTTACACTATATTATTTTAGCATATGAACGAGAGCTTAAAAACAATTTGATGTAGAAGGTATATGATAATACAACCCAAATCCAAATATAAAATCTTTATATATATAACATATTCTGGCTAATATTAATTTGAACATTTGAATATCGAAGATTTGCCTTAAAATTACTCCAACTCGTTCTTATTTGTTTTTTTGAAATTTTCTATCTTCGAGCAAAATTTATTTGAATGAAAAATATTTTAAAATTTCAATTTACTTTATAATTGAAATATTTGGATCTAATGTAAGAAATGCAAAAATACTGCATATGTAAACCTTATTGATCTAGATTATGAGAAAAAAAGTAAGCCTTCAACATTTACTTTTTATATAATTTCGTGCAGCTGTTGCTATATACACATAACTTTTATGTTAAATGTTCAGAGAATCATTTTATGAAATATCAAAGGCTAACAATGATAATGCAGATAAGCAATAAAAAATAAGAGAATTATAACTCAAACGGTGGGTAAAGTCATTTAGAAGAAGCAAAACTGCTTGCCGGAGAATTGCCACAGGCAGCCATACAGTACAATTACCTTCGTGTATCTGCGTAAAGGTATTAAAAACTTATTGAAATGTTTTCTAGAACTTTTTTACATACACATACACATACATATACAATTTGAAAAGATTACGGAAGAACATTTTTGATTTCCTGTCCAGCGATGGCACATTATTGCGTTGTAAGGATTTTTCTCTATACAATGTCTTTAATGCATTTATTTTAATGTTTTGCTATATATGCGCGTCTTTATATTTAAATCTAGAGATAGTTTTATTTGAATATAAGCAGTCGGGCTTTTGTTATACATTTATTTATTATGCGCAAATATTCTCATACGTGAATACTCATTCCTGCCCGAGCATGTAAATGTGATTATATTGCAAACGTAAATTCCACGTAAATTTGGTTGTAATAATCCTTAACGCATATTTAAGTATTCAGTTAGTCACTGTCTGTTCAACTGTTCGATTTCCCAATTCCCGTTATACACATGTCAACTACGAGTTGCAATAGCAAGTCTATTGAAATGTTACTTTCGCATGCCAGGTAGTTAGATAAAATTGACTTTTTCGATAAATCGAAAATTGAAAAACATTTCCCATTAATTAGTTTTCTAAGTAGACAACAATAAATCGGTTTTGCGTGTAAACATTGCTGCCATGAATGAAATGTGATTTTTACGATAGTAAGTTTTATAAAATTTTGCAACTCCTTTTCATTGCGTTTGACAGCATGTATCGAAGTCATAAATTATGCTTAAGGCTATAAAGTTGCCGAGTGAATGTGTTTTTAATCATTATACACAATCTTGCTTATACGATAAATTAGCTTAAATTATACTGAGTATTTGCATCACAGCTCATTAGTAGATTCTTGATTGAAAGGAATTTTTAGATTCAACTGTAGTACGGTATATCCTGTTTTATCGGCTCAATATAAAAGACATCATTATAACGATTTCACTTTTGAGTTACAAATATTCTTGTTCAAATAAAATTCTTTATAAAAACTTTACCAGAAAGCCTTCAACTTTTGGTTAATAAAGTAGGGCGAAAAAAAAATTCTGCTTCGCTTTTTAGAAAACCTGAAAGGCTTATTTGCCTTCACATATACTTATTTGTCGTGCAAATAAATAATATCTACCTAAAATAGTTACCCCTGTCTGTAAAAAATTTTAGAAAGAAAAATTTTGGTTCCATTCTCTTCTCGACTAAGTGAAGTTTTTTTTACACAATTATTTACACCCCTCAAGTGAGATATATTAAGTGAAACGCTATAATTTGCAAACATCAGAGCTTCCATTAATTATATACATTTTTCAGTGCCATGAATAACAGAAACTAAGTTGAATTAGATAATAGCTTGCTTAGGTTCAACTCCTTCTTTTTGTTTGCTTTAAGATCAAATTCAGAATCGACTGAATTTGTTCTAAGATATTCTTATAAAATTTTATTAATTTCCTTTGGTATATTAAAATGTATGTTTTAAATACGTTACTTTTACTAGCCTTTATTACCCTGTGATCTGGGACTTCTAGACCGATAAGTTACGTATATTTAATTATGAAAAAATTACACTTAAATGCATATGATAAGACAGAGAGCTGACGCTTTCGTAGCATTTTAAATCTTTCTATTAAAACAGCAGACTCTTTGAAAAATGCATTGGAAAACCCATAATGTTTACATAGCCTTCATGAATATTTGAGTACGAAAGTATCTTTTTGTTTGCTAAAATCGCGTTAAACCCAACAAAATTTTTTTTGTGAAAGAGATTTTATTTCAAAACTATTTTTTTCAAAATTTTTTTTGGAAAAGACATTTTATTTCAAAACTTTCTTTATTATCGTCGGATTTTCTTCAAAACGTTTGTTTTCGAATTCCACCATGCAATCCAAGATTTTTACTCAAGCATCAGTTTTCTATGAGATCCTAACTGGTTCACTAACAAAAACCATGAATGAGAATTCGACGACATTTGTTTTTGGTACTCCTTTAGACACTTATTCTCCCCGATGAGAGCATAAATCGCGGCTTTGGAGGACCTGATCTCTTACACGCTCAAGAAAGGATATATGGTGTGTTGAATACAAAAAAAAAAAAAAATAAAAATAAAAAATAATGTAATGAATTCAGACACTTATCATACGAATTTCTTGTCCGAATGCAGGCTTACTCTTAAAATCATCCGCGATCTGATGAGAAGTTTATCTACGATAGGCAAAACGCTTAAATAACTTCGAAAATGCTGTCATTTTATTAATTTATAAAGCAAAGCAACTATATTTCAATCTGAAATTTTGCACAAACATTTCTTGAAACAATTTCAGTTAATCAATTGAAAAAAAACTTACAATTAAGGAAAAATTTGTTTTTTTATTTCTTTCTGCTGTCAGTATTCTATGTACTTACTTTACTATGGGAAATGAAATTTAAATTATTATTTAATTTTAAAAACTAATTAAAGTCTTTTGTTGTTTTTTTTTCTAACGAATTTTTTTTATCGCATATTATTTAGAGTGAATATTAAAAAATAATTTCATAATAAATTTTGGTAATTAAAAAAGCTTGTATATACAAAATATTTATTATTTACCTCTTACGATTCCTGCTGCTCATAAATAATGCACGAAACCAATATTCGCATAATTGAACATTTTTACTGAAAGCCGTAAGAGAGAAATGCTGAAATTTTAGTATTAGCACCTTCTGATACGTGTTGTATGAAAGCGTATCATTAATTTTATAGTATATTAATTAGATACATTTCTAGGCTATCTAAGACAGTAGAATGGGGGAGGGACAGGGAGAGAGGAGAAGGGATAGGAAGAGGATAGGGCGGGGAGGAGGGGGGGGGGGGGGGGGGGGGGGGGGGGGGGGGGGGGGGGGGGGGGGGGGGGGGGGGGGGGGGGGGGGGGGGGGGGGGGGGCCTGGGTTACTCTGAACATTTCCGCTTCTCAAGTTTTCAGCAATTAAAGGCTTTTTTTAAACACAATTTTATTATGTAAATACAGCTTCTTCAAATAAAGCCTCTGCCTGCAAGCTTGTCGTATGTTTATAGCCCCTTTCGTCGGGTACGCCCTTGTTATGCATGCATTAGATATGTACACATGTGGTTAAAATTCTCAATCCTTGTTGTTGTTTTACGAGGCCATATACATAAACATTTGAAGATAAAATAGGATACACACAAACTGTATCAGTTGAGTTGTTTTGCTAATAGTAAAGTTAGTTTATGTTATTTAATGCAAATGTAAAATGGAATAACGCGTTCGCAATGCTCTTA
>KK351048.1:734351-761139 GCA_000671755.1 Glossina brevipalpis | reverse complement strand
CGGATGCTCTCTGAGAGTTTGTGCTGCGTTTCCGTCGTTTTTGAAATTTTTTGGCCCTCCAAGCAGGTCTTTGTCCTTGACGCCGAAATAACCAGTTTTAAACCATCGAAACCCAAAGCGACAATTGGGATATGATAGAGCAGTATCACGATAAGCTTCTAAAAGTTTTTTATGGTCTTCGACAGCAGATTTCTTCAAATAGTGAATGTTAAAAATGAATGTCGACAAAGAATGTAGAAATTGTAATTTTGAGCGTTCCATGATTAGCGGTTGTATACATTGAATAATTCAATAAAGCTAAATGGAAAATTATTGTGCTAGGTAGAGGAAGATCAAAATTATCGAATTCAACCCTTATTTACTCTGGTATTTTCGATTACTTTAACACTTTTACTTGTAGAAGTTATTGATAAAAGCTTTTGCAAGCACTTAAAAAATAATAAATCCTCAGTTACTTCAATTGAAGAAGAGTTTTGCTCTTTAAATATTCTGAAAAACATATGTCTCAATAAATTTTATTAGATTTATCATTGGAAGGCGACATGCCCATTGATTCAAAGTATTTAGAATGTTTTTCTCATATTTCCGTTTTAAAAGCGTAAGCATATGGACTTTGAAAATTTATAACAAACTACCAATGATGTGTGTGTACAACAAAGATGAATCGTCTGCATTCGTTACAATGTTTATCAATGATTGAAAACAAATGAGTATCGTATCGTAAGTTAATATTTTCCTTGAACAAAAATTTTTGAGTAAATAGTAAAATAGCACTGAGTTGAATTTCCTGAATTTATTCAGTAAATCATTGTTAAAGCATGAAAGTTGTATCGCCAATCAATATTCACTGTAAACCAAGCGTATGAAGAAATTTTACTGAATTGTTTTCAGTTCGGAATTATTTGAAAGCACCTGTTATCTGTGATATAATGCTTGATTATATACCCTTTTTAAAATATATCATTTAATTATGTCTTTTTCAAATTCTATCTTACCCCGCATTCGGTTTTCATGTCATTGCTGTTTTTAGAAATCAACAATTAAATAATGGTTTTTCGTTAAACAATTGTATCGAATCGCTTCAATCGTACTAATCGCGTGTTTTGTGAATCACTTCATTAATATTGCTTTCGTAAATGTTAGTGAAACCACATTCTAAATGCTCACTAATCTCATCAAATGACATGCATATGGAGTGTATGCAGTAAATTGTTTCTGTAAATTGTCGGCTAGTGAGATTGTTTCATTGTTTTTATATTATTCAGCTTTGCTTGCTCTGCTTACATTATTATTATAATACTTAAATATTGTTTGATTATTCTTATATGAAATGCGTTCATTATAATTCACTCCTTTTATCAATTCCTTCCAATCACATTGAAATGGCATATGGAAGCATTGAAATTGTAATTTAGCTTTTACCGGAAATGTTTCAGTTATCGATGTTATTGATTTTAAATGTTATAACTGAAACTATGCACATTCGGATCGAATGCACCAATACGCGATATGATAGTTAAATGGAATTGAATTCGTCGCGCCTTCGTCCAGTATTATCATTAACAGTGATTGAAAGCATCAGACACAATAACAAATCTATGTCTATTACCTTTTAAAATGACAATACAAAATCTTTGGCTTTAAGTTGCATATCACGTATATAACATACTACTCAATAAGTTCGCAGTATGACATATAGATGTCTCCAGTATTGACGAATCCATATAATTTTTAGGTAATACAAACTTTCGAAAAGAATCCTTCAAAATTTAATGCCATTCCGATCATTAATTTACAAGTTTCAGTTCTTTTAGTGGCACAACTTTTGTAATTTTTAAAACAAACGAAAAATCTGCACTTCGCGGCTAATTAAAACAACGCTTTTCTATTGGAAAAAATGAGATCTGGATCAAGAACCGGCTTGGAAAGTGTTATGGCAACTCTTCTCCAATGAAAACAACAATTAATCGGCTGACTTTAAATTTTTTTGGTATCATTCTTTTTTGGTGCTACTTTTTTTTGGTACCACTCTTTTTTGGTACCACTCTTTTTCGGTCCTGGCCTAAGTAAGGATAACTAATCAGATAACCTTCCTTTAATCTTCGAAAAGAAAAATTGAGAGTGGTTTTGTACCACTTTTTTTTGGTACCACTTTTTTTGGTACCACTTGTTTAATATTTTGCTTTTCTTCTAAACGCGTAATATCTGCTTGCGTTTTTTTCAAATTCTTATTGTTTCATTGGTAATATTTTTAAAAGTAAATTCTGAATTCAAGTTTAGTAAAAATAATTTTTGTTTTTTTAGGTTTTCTTCCTAATTATATTATCTGATTGTCGTTAAGGGGTTTTTCAGTTAAGTTGATTTTTTCTAATGATGTATTATATATACACAAAAAATTTAGTAATTAAATTCTTTAAAATCCATAATACCAACAATTTTGGTTTTTTTTTTTAAATGCTAGAATATAGATACTTCGATTTTTCCTGAACGTGTATAAATACGATAATGATCGGATATAAGTGGTGAGAAAGAGAGAAGGAGGTTATTGCTCGCAACTTGGAAAGTATATGCCCGATCGGTAAGTGTTATGCTTTTATCGATCAATCATTCACTACAGTCACGATCCGCATGTCACTTGTAATTAAACTACGGAAATCTAACCCTAATATGCCGATTTACTAGTCGCGTTCTTTATTTAGTAGACGAGGCTGTGAAGCCGCGAATATTAAATTTACTTGGACATTTGTGCATCTACTTGACAATTTCAATTAACAATTGTTGGACAGAATCATACACATCCATGTTTTGCTGTTTTTGCTTATAGTGAAGTTTGTTTATGGCATTTGAACTAAATGTAAAATGGAATAACGCGTTCGCAACGCTTTTAACCAATGGGTTGATCTCCTTTAGCCTACGAAAGCTGAAATATTTACTAGTGTGTACATAAGTACATATATGTATATATATACATATATATATATATGTATATACAAAACAAGAAATTACCAAATGCATACCATAAACTTTTTTGTTCTTGTTTTGTTGCTTGCTAAACGGGCTCTTGCTTCCTGCAAAATTCTGCATTACTTCAGAGCATGTACAGTAAATAGAATTAAGAACTTCTTTATATAATGGAAAATATTTTGCATTTAACTCTTTCTATATATGCTTTAGATTTTTGGGATATGATTTTATACAGATACATGTATACAACGTACGTATAATATAATATCAAGGTATATGTCGATGTATCCTTTAATACATACGTGCTATAAATACTACATATAAAGTCAAGTAAAAGTCTACAGTTGTGTATGCATTTGAAATTTTACCATTTCCGTTTTGTTTAACATATTTTGAACAAATATTCAAATTTGTTTCTTACCAATACACACACACACACACACAAGCACACAAATCTACAAGAACATGTGTATATTGTTTTATTTACACATATATTTATACATTTTTGTTATTTGGGTTTTATGTACACTTTGTTATTACAACTCGAGGTTAAAATACATTCTACTTAGTTTCAAAATTGCTAAAACCGATAAAGAGAATGAAAAAGAGAAAGACAGAGAGAGAGAAAGAGAGAGAAAGACTGACACGAATAATAAATAGTTACGGTTTCGTATAATGGTAATAAAAGCAAACATCAGTATAAACTAAAATGTATCGAAATGAAGATGTTGCCATATGCGTTTGGCGTTGAATTTTATTTCTATTTTCGAACTTGAGTTAATTAGTAAATTTAATCAAAATTCTAAAATGTACTATTATTGGGAGTTATATATATATATATGTGTGTGTGTATATATGAAAAGAATTGATTTCATTTTGATTTCCTATAAAAATTAAATGATTTTCAAAAAAAATTTCACAAGCAAAATTATTTTGAATACGTTTTAGTAGTTATACATAATTTAATCCGAAAAATAATTTATATTAATTCTGTGATAAATATTCAAATTTTCAAATAAAGTTAGACTAGTTCAGAATGCGGGAAAAGACTTCGTCGCAGGACGATGTAACATCGCACGTTATAGGTTAGGATGCTTTTAGTTTTGTTTTATTTTAGTAGCGTTGAAACAAATGGAGGTTTGCTTAATTTTTCCAAGTCCGTAAGCATAGGAAATAACTTTATTCGTAAACGGTCTGAAAAACATTCATATGCAATTACGAAAAAAAAGAAAGAAATTAAACACCAGACTGATGAAGAATTCTTTTTAAGACTTCACCTTAAAACATAATGTTACGATTGCGTTACGGTTTGAATTAAAACCAAAATTGCATATAAAGCTGTCAGTTACTATTATTTATATCTCTACATATATTTTATTTTTTACTTATTATTCATTTCCCGTTATTATAGTTGTTGTCTCCTATTGAAAGAGTTATTTAAATATAGGCAGAAGCACTGAAAAGTTCAAGGCTCTTAGAGATGGCTTCAACCATGGAATTACACTATGTAGCTTTCAGTGATCTTTATTTTGACAGAGAAATTCTGTTTGACTAACATAGACCCAGGAAAGTATCATCGACATTTGTACTGTTCATCCTAAAAATTTCGGGGTGGTAGTTACAATTAAATTTATGTGACATTTTTAAATTTTCATCTATAATATCTTTCATAAGGTTTACGTCACCAAAGCTCTTTATTTATTTCTGTATTTTTCTTGTGAAAGTCTCCATAAATTGAGGTATTAGCCTGTTCATATCAATTCAATCTGATGGAATTTGGAATGACAAACTATAAGGGAAAATGAGGTCTTTTTAAAAAAAAAAAATTTACTGTTTTTCAGAAAGATCTGGCACCGTAACGTATAAAGACGAAGTGCTCTATTTCAACAACATAGACGCTTGAAATATTTATAAGAACGACTTTTTGTCGAGAAAATCTGTAAATATAAATTAAAACGTGATGCAAGCTCAATGATGCTCTTCTTATTTGTCGCATTTTCTTTAGGAATTCAGGAACTGATGGGCCCCAGAGTTGTTTCATGCAGTAGGAAAAATTAATCGTCTGTTTCGAATGCTCGCATAGTTACTTGTATTTGCATACGTTGATTTATTAATTTCTGCTACACAAACAAATTATTATAAAAATGACTTAATTCAACGTTATAACTTATCATAGCCTGATCATGCATGTATTGGTCAGCAGTTTCTTAGCTATAAACATAAGTATACAATATACGTACGATGTGAATTTGCATTATTCCAAAACTATTGCTATTATAGTTTACACCTACAAACATGTATGAAACAAATCTTTCTAGAAAATATGATCTTCATCTTGTGTGGTAAATACATTATTAAATTCACTTATTACTCCCCTTTTTAATTATCGTTTTTGTTAGAATAAATATTAGTCCTTACTTACAATCATGCTCATATGCGTGTTCAGGTTAAGTTGCATGGAAGATGACAATATCTATAAATGCACGTATATAATGCAGCTTAGATTTCCCTTGTTACCGACAACAGTCCAATATTAAGAAAAAAAAAAAAAATTCCAATCGCATGTTTTATTGCAGCAGCTCCAAGAAATATGCATTACTTGCAAAAAAAATTTTTTAAACCGAAAGCAATTCGTTAAAAAAAAGTAATGATTAGATTAAGTCGGATTTTGTATACCCAATAATGTATGATTAAATATCGCCTGTTAATCAACTAAACAATATTTATTGACAAGTACGCTCTCAAGGTCAGTTTTAATAGTTACTTTCTTTTTTATATTTCAAACGTTTTATTTGCGTAGACTCTGGAGAATCTTTATAAAGATTTAAAAGTAAAACACCTTTTTCTTCTGTTTCCTTTTTTCCAGCTTTTTACGATATGGAAACAAAAAATTAAACAATTAATGGTTAAACGGACAAAGAAATCAAACTGCTTTTATAGCATTTTTCATAACACAAACAGTTTAATGAACTCAATGTTCTTCCGAAACGTGATAAATAAATTATTTTACTACTCCTCACTAAAGTTTTATGCTATCACAGCAAAATTGCTGTGACACTTTACAAGACATTTCGCTTACCTTTATTTTTTATATTTTCCTCAACTTAATGCTTTCCAGTGTGTCACCAATTTAGAGAGCCACTCACTCACTCACTCGCTTAAATTCACTCTCATTCATTCGCAGGGTTTCCTCTTATTTTCTTTTCCCTTTGGCTGATGTCGGCAAAATGTGACAATTGTACGTAAAACGTACAACGTATTATCATGAGAGTTAAAGAATTTTTATTTGCACACTTAACAAGATGTTGGTACAACCACAATAATATTGTTGTGGTTGAACTCTTCTCCCCTTAACGAAATTACACATCAAGTTGCACAGGCAAAATTTTACTGTGAAGACCAGAAAATGTGATAGAAAATTAATTTTTAGAAATATTTTTGGTAAACTAATGTAATGTAATGTATATACGTATGCATGTGTATGTGTATATATGTATGTATATATGAATGAATGTAGATTTATATGTATATGTACGTGCACCTCTATATGTGTACGATATGTGCTTGTAAGTCTATACTGTGAAACTTTGTTACAAAAGTGGTTTACTTTTCTTTATAATTTTCTCTTAACTCTTTGCGGATATTATAACACAAAAACAAAAAAAAGTAAAAAAAAAAATTCTTTTTTTTTTCTTCTTTTTTGTTTTACCGCTACTGTAACAAATTAATTAAAATGTCTGCTCTCAAGAGATGGGTTAGAACATCTATTACATTCTTGCAATGTACTCATTTGTTAGATTTCAAACCTACATAGAATTACTTTATTTATATATGTATGTGTATGCATATGTACGTGTGCACGCGCAACTATCCGAATAGTATTTACTGCATACTAGAGCGATTCTTAATGCCAACATGTTGAGTATAATGTTATAGTGATTTTCAGCTTAAACCAAAAAAATATCGTAACTGTTGCTTGTGTTCTCAGTATCGCAGAACGTAATTTTACAGATTGTTTGCATCGTTTTAATCGATTTAAAAAAAAAAAAAAAAAAAAAAAGAAAACGTCCGTTTTCAAAAAAAAAAAGGAAGGAACCATTACCAAACGCTTTATGCCAAAGAAAAGTAAATGTATCGAATGTTTACGCAAGAGATGAAAATAAACCTTTAACTTAATTACTATGAATGAATAAATTGCAAACGAGAACTAACTGAAAGAATAAATTGAGAACGAAGTATGACATTAAATGTCACTGCTAAAGGATGCTGTAACATGGATAACATAAAGTTCTTGAAAATTGATGAACGGAAGTCCATTCAAGTATAAGCAGAGACGGATGTTAACATCGACAACACTGGCTCATTATGAATCGTCAACGTATGCACGTCCATGAATATCCGCATCACTTAAGTCAAAATGTGTATCGATTTTAAGAAATTTTATTTAAGTTTCTTTTCTTTTTTTTTTTTAATTTTTTAATTTAAAACATTAAATATAAAATAAACAAATTTCAGTTAATATTGCGAATTTATTCAAAATAATAATTTTAGTTTGTACAAGTAAATCAAGGATTCATAATGGCACACAGTGACGAACTTTACCGTACACTGTTTTCTGTCTCTTAGCCTATAAGCCTCGTATAATATTCACATTTTATTTTATACTATTCATAATTAATACTATGTGAATGTCTAAAGTGTATTGAAAAATAATTCATCTCGTTACAATTCTCAGGTAGAGTGAAATTGTCCATTTAGGTTAAGTGAAGCATAAACTATTATATTCATTGTATAACATTATGTTTTCTTTTGTTGTAAACATTTCTCTTTAAGGAAAATACCATTTGAATTACTCGTCTCCAATTCGCCTCCAACTTGCCTTCGACTTGCCTCCAGCTCGCCTTTAACTCGCCCTCAACTCGCCTTCAACTCGCCTTCAACTCGCCCCCAACTCGCCTTCAACTTGCCTTCAACTTGCCTTCAACTTGCCTTCAACTTGCCTTCAACTCGCCTTCAACTCGCCTTCAACTCGCCTTCAAATCGCCTTCAACTCGCCTCCAACTCGCCCCAAACTCGCCTCCAAATCGCCTCCAATTTTGTAATATTCTTAAAGAAGAGCTATCTTCTAAATCTGTTAAGATCAGATATATTGTTTAAAATCTATACGAATCTTATTGAACAGTTTAATGGATGTTGAATCTTCGAGAAATTTGGAGAACTGAACTATAAGTGCAATAACTTGAACTCGACCTTAAGCTTAACGAGAAGCAGTTCCGCAAAAAGTTTTTGCTTTGACGGACAACCTGTTAGTATGTTTCACAGCTTTCGAGCACATAGGTATATAGTGTTTTGCTAAACATACTTTTATATAATTCTCGGGAATCGTACGAAGACGTCATTCTTAAAAAAAACAAAAAATCCCTTTAGTTTAGAAAGTGTTAGTTCTTAAACGACAACTGTCAAAATTTCATATAATTTCAAATACTTATTTACTAGTTACAGTCAATTTAGTAACTTTACCTTTCTTATGAAACAATGGAAAAATCTATTTTCGTATATTCTGATTTGAAAGAAATACCGTTCAAGCTCAGCATTGGTTTGAAAAGTGTCAGGGGGAACTCTTTTCTCTTGCAAAATATGAGTTTTTCAGTGAGTTACTGATTTTAAATGGGATTGTATGACGTACCATGAAACTGAATCCAGTAGATTTGGTGCCCAACAAATATTATCTCTTTCTGAATCTCAGAAATATGTTTTGGGGGGAAAAGATTTGAATTACATATGATGTAATCATCAAGGAAATTTAATTTGAAAGCTTTAGAAATTCGTTTTATATAAAAAAACACATTGAAACGCTGTTTTTGATAACGTAACAAAGATATCTTTCAGGATCGTGGTTCAGTGGATATATTCGTAAAGAGAAATATGGAAACTAAACTAAGATGGACACACATTTTAGTGTTATTTGCTGATAAAGATCGATGTATTTGGTGTTACTATGACTATTTAGTTTTTGTTGTTTCTCGAATTATGTTGGAATATCATTTATTTAATTTGCGATTAGTCAGTAAGATATATTGAAATAGTTAGAAAAAAACTGTTCCTTTTTATAATTTATTTTATCTTTCAAAAGTATCTGAAAGTAGCTTCATCGGAAATCTATTGCGCTTCAGGGTGTCTATGTCCAAATGAAAGAATTGTGAACAGTATTGAAATCAGCTTTCATTTGATGATTATTTCAGGCCTACTGCTCGTGAGCTCGCATAAGTATGAAGCTCTAAATACTGCTTAGAATAATTATAGAAATTTTATGAACCACTCTATGCACGAACACTTCGATATTCAAACTGGTTGAAGTACCAACGAATGCAGCGACATTTGGTAGCATAGTTTTACTTTTTGCTGAAATTTACGAATATATTGTATGTTGTAAAGTATGCCATAGTATTTAGTCACTGAAAATTATCATTTAAAATCATTGGCAATTAGCAATTGAAGTATCATGTAGGTTTTTAGTAAATTAGTTGGTTTGCCTTATTGTTATAGTATGTCTGCTCGCATACATATAAATGCGTTCATATTTATGCTCTTGTAATTATCATTATAAGTTAAAGTTAATATGTAAATATTTTAATATATATATATATATATATATATATTGTATGTAGTTAATAACTTCACAATAAAGCTCTAAGCATAATTTCATCAATGCTAAGATGTTTAAGAAGTGTTTGAGTAAAAGTTATTTCGTTCTGCTGACCACATTACTTAAAACTAACGCTGAAAATTACTAACCTTTAAATGGAAAGCTATAAAATTGCAACATTTTAAACGAGTTTTATGACTTTTTACTATAGTGGTAAAGAATCCAAGCCATTTACTTGAATGAAAGAATCACAAGAAGCACACAATTATCGAAAATAACAACGATACTTAAAAGCGAGCATAAATAGTGGGATTTTCCTTTTTCTTTTCCTTTCTTTTTTCTTTTCTTTTTTCTTTGTTTTTCTTCTTCTCTTATTTACTTTCGTATAATTCTAAATAAGACTCTTGATAATTGTGTGATATAAAGAAATTGGTAAATTTTCTTCACATAATTCCGAAACTAGAGAGTTTGGAAAAATCTTAGTGCTCTACTTAACCTAAGTTTTTCTATTACAATACTAAGTCGAAATACTTTAGATACATGGGAGGCGGTGAGTGAAAACATAAAATAATGTAGAGAAGTCAAAGTGCATTTGAAGTAGTAGCTTTTTACAACTTTTAACGTTCCAAATGCGGTATAGTAGACTCTTTTTTTTTTTTTTTTTTTTTGCTTTCTTTTGTTGCTTATTGCGTTTTTGTTAGGTTTTTGTTTTTCACTGAAGGAAGATATTATATATATTATATTAATTTAGCTATACGATGCGTAACACATCCAGATGAAATAAAAAAGCACAAAAAACCATAGAGTGTATATTTTAATAAGAAACTTAAAATGCATATATAGCAGTATGTGTAACGTGTGTATGTCAGCTTTATGTCTTTCTTTTTTTTCAACTATGGCTGTAGAAGTCAGTTATAAATATAGATCAGTTTCTGATTAGAAAGTATAGAAATATTAGTTTGGGGAAAAAGTAATCCATTATTTTCCAATTCGAAATGTAAAATAAAGTCCTGAAGTTCTTATAAGATTGGATGGATTACCTCTTCCCCAAACTAATATTTTGAAGAAAAGTACCTTTAAAAAAAATCAGTTCGAATCTTTGATGGACTCAAACGTTTCGATTTCTACTTGCACTAATTTTTTCTTATAGCCCTAATTATTTCTATTCTTTTTTTCTTTATAAATTTGAAAACCTTATGCTGTAAATTACGTGTAACTCTATGAAGCTGATTTCTAAGAGGTGGCTGGTTAACCAGTTTTCTTAATAAAAATTAACTTTCACTGGTTGCCTAGAGGTTGGTTGGAAACAAAAGCAATGCAGAGTAATATCGTGAAAGTAAGTAGTTATCGTTTTTGTTCTCCTTCTTTTTCTTGATAAATGGCAAACTTTTAGGATAATCAAGTATTGCAATTAATTCGTGGTAAAGAAAGAAGTGCAGACATTTGTTTCGCCGCATAAAACACGCATAGCAGCGTAAATGAATGGAGTTCAACTAATGCTTGCCGGCTTGCTTACTTACTTGCTTATCCACAGTCAATGTTTACTGCAATTTTATGTAATTTTCCAATTCATGTTTTTTTTTTATTTTTATTTTTTTGCTTTCCTTCATTTCTTTTTTTCTTTTTTTATTCTTTAAAACGTAAAAGAAAAGAGTTTTAGAGAGAATTCTTGATACCCATCAACAAAATTCTGAAACTATACTTTAAACCGATATCTTAGAGGAAAGGATAATTATTAAAATTTTCATTGTTCATATGTTTCTTTTTTTTAATTTATTGTTAATTTTTTAAAATTAATTTTTAATTAAAATGCTTTTTGCATTGTAGTAGTAAGTTTTTACTATTTTGTGTATTGTCTCGATATCAGATTTTTAATAGAAGAGAAATGCAAGAATATGAAGAGCAAGACAGACAAACAGCCGAACAAAAAAACAAACAAACGAGAAATTCGTTTAAAAAAATAGAAATCTGCATAGACACAGAGGCGGCGAGATAATTACGCAAACTGACACCACTCAGCAGACAGCGATATCACTTAGAAAGATAAATATCAGATAAAAAAAAAGGGATAAGTACATAGGGCAAGAGATGAAACGACAGGCAATTTGGTGTACAGTTTGGATTGAAAGCAGTAAGATAGCGAAATATATATAAGTTGGATCGATATACAAGCAAATAGCTAAACAGACTAACCGGTAAATAGAAGTACAGACGAAAATGAAAAGAGACCGAGGGAGACGTTCACAGACAGATAAATAGATGTAAGATTGATATCCGGATAGACGAGTGGGTATGAAGGCATGAAGAAAAACACACAAAAAAGAAACGAACGAAGAAATTTTTAAATCGATAAATGGAATCTCTCTCTCTCTGTTATAGACAATACGTTATGTTTATTTCTTTCCTAGAAACTTTGTTGCACATTTTTTAGTAAAACATTTCGAATAGCAAGTCTTACATACCGTCATTTTGTAGCGGTCGTATATAACAAGAGTACATTGTTTCGGCTAAATTTTTTTTTATAAGCAAACTTTTCCTACAGCATTAATACGAGAAATACAAAACTGAAAAGAAAAGCAAAATTCAGCAAATAGTTATTATGTGATGGCAGTAAAATAAGGTAAAAGCATTAAATGAAATATGTAGACGTACATTTAAATTATTAGTAATTTCAATTTTATATATATATATATATATATATATATAATTATATATATATGTACATACACGTATAATTACG
The DNA here is from genome assembly GCA_000671755.1 of Glossina brevipalpis. Taxonomy (NCBI): domain Eukaryota; kingdom Metazoa; phylum Arthropoda; class Insecta; order Diptera; family Glossinidae; genus Glossina; species Glossina brevipalpis. The sequence continues at coordinate 748,789 of KK351048.1, read as the reverse complement.
GCAGCTAAAGTTTAAGACTTCCTTGGATTGCAAAACTTTTAGGTAAAGAAAGGAAAACATAATAATTAAAAACGTATGTAATTCGAAAGTTGAATTTTATAAAGAATTTATTCATAAGTAACATAACAAAGAATATAGAGAACGAGGAAGAAGCAAAAATGAATGTGTAGATGGATCGGTAAGCAAATAACTACTATATAAAACAGTAATATATCCATTAAATCGACTTAGAGATACTCGCCACAAATTTGTACTCCTAGAGGCTCAATGTTTTCTATGCTATCTCATGTACAAGAAATACAAACATTTTTTTTTGCGGTTGTGGATACATCAGCTAGTTAGTCAGTATTACTTAGGCATAAAAAATTTCTAATGCACTCTGTTAACATATTGTTACGAAAATAACACATTGGTAGGTAAAATACCGTAAGTCTGCATGAAAACTGTTGAAATGTTTAGGAAAGTAAATTTTCTAAATGCTTTACCTGTTGTTGTCATAACACAAAGGCGCCTTATGCAGTTGGCGAATGATTGAAAATTCCCGGGAAATCTACCAATTAAAGAGATACACAAAAGCCCCACGACAAAATCCAACGAATTGAAGGAAAATATATTATATTTACAATTTTCGAAAACATTAGAAACAAATGATTCGCTTAAGGCTGGTAACTGATAATATTCGAAGAGAGAATAATTTCACTTTGAAATAATGTAAGTAACTAATCATGAGACCCTCAATGCATGGGGCACCTAAGCACTGAGCTATTCATTGAATGAAGATGTTCTCATTGCCTAACAGATATAATTCTATATCTACATTCTTAGGTTAAGTTAACAACAATAGTGCCAAATTAGAACACTGAATATAGTCCAAGTGATCATCCTCTGATGATAACGGTTTCTTATTTAAGATTCCATAACCATCACGATACTTATCATACGAAGCCGTCTCGTAATAAGGTAATTCTTTAAGTTTGTTGACGTAACAGCATAGTACAAGGAACTTTCTCATTACGGGCAAATTGATTCCCGTGGATATAGTTTGGTCTTTTGGTTTTCTGTACATTACAAAGGACCAAATCCTACTAATTTACCTTAGGGATTATTTTGTATTCTCGAAAAGACATCGACACGATACAGTTATATCCATCATGCTCACAGCCCAACTATCACCTCGAGCAGTTACGCTTAATAGAAACAGTACTAGTACGGCCTAAATAGTAGCAAGCTCTTATTTTAAGAGTTATTTCCCCGAAGGCTTCTCTTACAATCTAAAAGATTACCTGTCACCGAACAATAGTTAAGCCTTAAGACTTTCTTAGCCGTTAAGGCATTGATTTAACATTAATCTGTCAGAATGCATTAATAATTATAAATTTCCATTTTAATATTTTGCGGCCAATTCCAAATATGCTTGAATCGGTTTAGAATTTGACTACACTGGTTAATGATGTAAATACTTTATAGAATTTCTACTCAATATTTCTAAGTGTTACAGATCGATAAACGATAAATTTATGCTTCATTTGGTTTATAGAAGATATATAAAAATATTTTTGTCTAAATAAATATATAAATTTCACAATAAATAAATTGTTGTCTTTAAAATTTATTTTTATTATTTTACCTTAGATATGAGAGATAAGTGGATAACGTAATGGAAAAAAGTAATTTTCTTAAAAAAAAAAAAAAAAAAAAAAAAAAAAAAAGAAGAAATTTCAAATCTTTAACATTTTAAGTGATACTTGCAAGAATTATATCAATTACAATTTCCATATAAATAGCTTTGTTATTGCTTTGAGTATTTCTTTTCGTATCGTTTGTACTTAAGGGAATACATGATAACGTTCAGAAAGCATTTTTAACTAATTTCTGTGTTTTATTTTCTCTCTTTCCTCTTTACTTTTTACTCTTCCCTCTTTCCAATTTACAAAAGCGAAAGTTAAAGTCATAGTCAGTCAAGGCATTGCAGTCAATGCTTCGACAAGTGATATTTTGTATATCTTGCCCATACGAAATATCCATTGCTGCTGTTTATGAAAAGATTTCCAGACTATTTAAGCAATTTTCCACACAAAAATTCGATTTGAGTATATGTATGTATATGTAAGTGATATGTGTAAGTTGGTTTCTCTGCGTATATAGCTCAACAAATTAATAGCACTCAACACAAATCCAAGTAACAAATTGAAAAATGATTACCGAATGAATTTGAGAAATACTTATGATTACATAAGAAGAGGCGAAAACAAACAAAAGGAACCTTTGACTTTTTGTGTTGTTCGAATAGCCACAAGTGTAAATAAACACATACATGCTTTGTTGTTGAATACAATCACTTGCACTTAGGTAAATATGCATGTATATATATAGAATGTAATAAAACTGAAAGAAAAAAAACATAGATTCTGGCTAAAGACAAAATTAGTTCCTTAACAATTCCTACTTCTCAGAAAATTTGTACAACTAAGCAAAAAAAAAAAAAACAATATATAAATTTTGTTTTTATTTTATTATATATCAAGTTTTCTCTCCATATTGAACTGTAAACTTTCATTTCATTCGTTTAAATGTATCAAAAATATTCTTTCCGTCTTATAGAGTTTAGTTCCATTATTTCATTTCATAAAAATGGGCAATAAAAAATAGTTCTAGAAATTACAGAAACAAAGCGAAACTAAGTTTTCTAAACAATTTGGGTAGTTAGTGAGGATGATTTCTCCGTTAACATATTTTGCGGATTTAAGTGGCATTGTTAAGCGACTTGCTTGCCTTAATGCCGCATAAACATGATAGTTTCATAAACCTTTCCAGATAACCTCTAAGATGTATAATGAGAATCTTTAATAGTTCGATACATCATTAGTTTTTTAAATTATTATTATCATGAGAAAGGACGTTTTCTATCGTAATTCTAATTTACATTTATAGCAATAGTATCTAAAATTATATCATCTTACTATTTAGTAATTGTTTTGCTGTATAATTAATGCAATTAATTTATAATAATTTTAAGGTATTGTCTCCCCTCCAACTTATTCCGAAACAAGGAATATTCTTAACAACTATTGTCAATTTCTGAAATTTTTAATAATTTTTTTTTTCCAAATTGTCTTTTTTGCTAAAATTTTTTTTTGATTAGGTTCTATTCCAACTATTTAATACTGTTTAAGGGAGATTTTATTTGAAATTTTATTTTCAATTCTCCCAAAATTAATGCATTTTTTTTTTAAATATTAATACAAATATCTTATATATTAGGTTTTTATTCAGTATTTAGTTTAGTAATTTGATGACTAATCCTATCACTGTTTTGACAAAGTAATCCTATCGTTGGTTTTATAATAAATAAATACTACAGTTTGTGTGTTTTGTTTTTTATAATATAATGTGCATATATTTCTATAAGTTTATGTAATATTTGGCAATAAATAAAAGTTTGTATTAAAAATTTCATAGAATGCATAAAAATGGCGTCGAAAAGTGCTTTAACAATTTAATTTTTTTTTAGTTAAAGTTCGTTTTTTATTTAATAATTCCTTCGCCTAAAAGTATGGTTTACATATCGTACGTAACTGGAGACCAACAAGCGTATGAATAAATTCTCTTCTTTTTTTTTTATGTGTTATCTACCAAACTGGGTGCTAGGCAACTGATAATAAATCGCGAACTACTAGTTTTTCGTATATTTTTTTTTTTTTTGCCATTTTTATGTACAAAGAACTTTCATACTTTGGCGATTGTTTTACAGTATGAAATTTTTTGTTTCAATTTACTTGGACATTTTAACATTTTTTGTGGGTAAGTTTAACTGTATTTTACAATTAAGGTTAATTTTACACATTTATTTTTTTATGCCCATTACCGAAGATGAGGGATATATTTATTTTGTTATTTCGTTTGTAATGCCTAGGAGAAAACTTCAAAGATCTCACAATGTATATATATTCCTGATAAGCATCGAATTTAGAATTAATTTAAGCATGTCTGTCTGTCAGTTTGTCCGTCTTTTCAACTGTTCATCTGCCCGTCTATGTAATGTCAGTGGTGAACCTTCTCTTGATCGCAAAAATTAAGATATCGGTTTTAAATTTTTAGCAGGAATATTGATATTGAAAATGGGCCAAATCTGTTGAAGGACACACCCACAGCACACAGTAAACTGAGAACAACTCTACTTTTTAGAGTAGAAAAAAAGTTTACGTTTTTTGTTTTTTACTCATAAACCAAAGCAGAGAAATCTGTAACAACACTCTACATTTATCGAGCTAGCTATACTCTAGTATCGTTGCAAAAATTGAAGTGATCGACTACGCCCCCTCGATATAATAGAGTATTGAAAGTAAATTGTTTTATAGAAATGTCCGTTAATTCAAACAAGAAGTTTTAGTGACCCTATAAAGTGTATAATCTGTTGCTCAGTATCAAAATCAGAATCCACATAGACGTGTCCGTGCGGCCGTCGATTTGTCTGTCCATCAGGGTTTGCTTTTTTGATGGAATATTCGCAACAATTAAGAACTGTGGATGAAATTTGGCAGAAGCATTGATAGTTGTTGCACGTAACATGGTATAGCAAATGGGCCAAATCGGTCAAAGGATAGCATAATATAAACTAAACACATATCTATTTTGTTCACTACCCATAAATTTCTACAGTAATCCACAGAAATAACAAAAATCTGCCACGCCTAACCAATATTATAGAGTATCGATATTTAATTCTTTCGACATATTTTTGAAGATAAGGGTGGCGGGTATAAAAGATTCGGCACAGCCGAATTTAGCTTTCTTACTTGTTTTTTTTTGTTTTGTAAATTTGTTATGTAATCTTTTTTTGAAACATCTATTATTAATTGTAAATGCAATCGAGTCTTACCAAATGGAAAATTTGGATAAAAATTATATTTAATTGCAAAAAAAAAGGAAAAAAAATCGAACAGCTTCCTAATTAGCGCTATGATGTATTGTAAAATTTTATAACACTGTAAGAAAAATGGAAAACTAGAATGTTCGATATTCATGTATTATTAGTATATATTTTATTTTATCGATTTCGTGACTAACCAGATCCTAAAAAACCAATGAACACAATCTCCCTTTTATGAATCATAAATTTTGCTACTTTTTCTTCAACTTGCTTCCGTATCAAAGTCAAAACTGTCAATTAATATTTCGAACTTCTACGCATATCCGATTATGCGGAAATTTTACGTGTATTTTTTATTTTCCGATAAAAATAACATGCATATTTCTGTATATTCAAAATGATGGCCAAAACCAAGTAACGAATTTTCTTTCCCCTAACAATCCTCTTGATATGGTAACTAACTGGTAGTAGAATGAAATGAGCTAATTATGTTAATGCTTCTTTGACTGCGCACACATAACTGAACAAAAGCTTTGTCTCCAATAAATCATTAAGGGAAATTGACAAAATGAGACTGTTCAAAAAGAAACAGAAAATCGTATTTTAATAGAGTAAAAATTAAAAAAATAAATTATATAAAAAAAAATCATTTTAAAAATCAATTAATCATTAAATAAAAGCATTAAAATTGAAAAATAAATTCCTTTTCAGGTTTAGTTTTAAATGACGAATGAATCGAAAGTTGGGGTGCTTGGAAAAATTCGACTTTCTTTCGCCTTAAGATGGTGGATGGGAGCATGTGAGAAAAATATATTTTCTGCCTCCTAGTCAATTAAGGGGTAACAGCAATTCAGATTTTTCAAAAAAAAAATTTTAATTATTTTTTAATGGATGTTTTGAACCTTCTAGAATATATGGTAAAAAATTCATTATCTGTGAGAAATTTTTCCCTTGCAACTTTCGCCTTTTCTCAGATGCTTCGGGAAGAGTGTCAAAACAACTGAGTCCCTGACGGGAAGCTATAGTCCAATGTCTTAACTTTCGATTTTTAAATTCTGAAATACATTAACAGATATCTTTACAAGGGTTTTCAAACAAAAATACGATAGTGTAGTTTCACCAAGACAAGTAGGAGCTGGGAGCGATTTGAAAACATTAAGTGCTTCTGAGGAGAAGTTAAAAGTATTTGATAACTTTATTGAAATTGAATATAAGTTCGACTGTATAGCCATATAATTTTTGCGATTTTGTCTTCCACAGAAATAACTAAGTAGGCACATTCAAGTATATAATCGTCGAGGAAAGAGAACGAGGAGAAATATTTGGAAGATATTTTTGTAGTTCTAAATTTGCAGACTAATGGAAAAAGATTAAAAAAAATTTGTTGGGTTGAAAACATGTATATGATACGTATCAAATTTTAATCGCGCTTACTTCGAAATATAATATTTGAAAATGACATGCAACGTAGGCCAGATCATTTTCATTTTTTGCTTTCGAATTTTTTACAGTATCTTTAAAACAATATGCTCTACAGAAAGACATACGTTTTTTTCGGTAAGTACATTTAAACATTTTATTAATACAAAAGCATCTTTTTTCGTGGAAATTTTTTCGTTCAAAAACACAAAAAAATTAACATTCCGCTCATCTACACATCGTCTACATATAATCCACACACTCGGCATGCTGTACATACTAAGCACTGTGTCCGGCGCGCATGCTGGCCATGTTCAACACGCGTGCTCGACACGCGTTCTCGACACGCTCGTGTAAACATCGCCTAGACGTCGTCTATACACAATTTGCAAATTGGTTACGCATTGCCTACGTATTGTCTACAGATCATCTACAAACCTTCTACACGCTTGGCATGCTGGACATACTGGGAATGCTCAGGTATCAGTATGGTGCCAGTAAATGTTTAACTAAAATCCACGCTGCCTTTTTGTTTTAAGAAATATTTTACGTGCTTCGTTAGATTTTCAACACTATTTCAAGAATTTTTTCAGTCGTTTATATTAAATACTAATTGTGACCTGTAGAATTCAAGGATAAGATGAGCTCTTCTGAAACTAATTATGTTTTTTGAGAGAATTACAAAGCCATCATTTCGTTCTTTAAACGACTATTAAGAATTTTTTTAAAGTACCTCCTCAAATGTACAAACTTGTATAAAAAGTTTCTTTCGATATATTGATGAGTCTTCTGAAAATAAATTTGTCAAAATAACTTACAATTTCTCGCTCATAAGTTAACACTGCATTGACGATAATGATAAGATACAAGATGTCGGCATTTCATGCATTTTATTAAGTGTCAGTCATAACAATCTGTCCATTTGTCTTTGAACTGCTAAAGGGCACAGCTACTGAGGTAAACAAATACAGCGAAACTTCTCCATGTATATTATTAGCTTCAGAATTAACTATTTATGAACATGTTTATAAACCAAAATGGCATCAAGAAATAAACGTTTCGTATTTTAAGGAAAACTCTTTTCATAAAATATGGTGCCAAAGAATTTCTGCGCAATAAAATCGACTTCACTTTAAAAAGCTGAAATAAGCTGAAAACAAAAATAATTAACTAATTAAATGATTAAAAAGAGTAATATGAGATGGCGCCATATCGAAATCGTCAAATATTTTTAGAATTAAATTAAATAAAACTTCATTAATTTTTATAATACACATTTTCTTCTTATGGAAAGGTAAAGCAAATAACAGAGGTTAGTGTCCTCCAAAGGCAGCAGTATAAAAATTTTTTTAAAAATTTAAAGAATAAATACGTTATGCCAATCATTTTAAATAACCTTTCGTTCGGAAAAAGCAAACGCTCTGGAAACCGTTGCATAGAAAATCCTGAAAAAAGATTTTAGTAAAAAAAAAAAAAAAACGATTGTCTTAGTTAATGGAATTGTGATAATATTTCGTTTGATAAACAAGTGTGCTATGGTACAGTATCAATGTAACATGCTTTCGTTTGCTCGTCCAAGTATTATATATAACGAGAAAGGAACTTTGCGATTAGGAATGTCAATGAATTATATACACTGAAGAAGCTTAACGGTCACTTAGCGGTCTACAAATACTGCTAGTTAACAAAAATAAAGTAAATTATTATTCACTTATTGCTCAAATTTACAATTAATTATTAAGCGAATTTAATTATTAATATAATGTTTAATTACTGCTCTATACAGGTCGCACCACATACCAAGTATAAAGTTCGAAAATGTTCAATCTTTAGTATTATCCTCGATCTCTATATCTGAAACTATTTGCAAAGATGATCTATTTAAACCTATTTAAAATATGTGCAAATAGGGCTTTAACTGTATATTTAGCCTCTTCAAGCTGACAACATTAAGAACGTGCAGAGTAATAAGAAAAAAAAAGCTATCGCTATACGATAAACTCTTTGGGTTAAGTATGCCCGAAAAGTACTACTTCTAATAAAACTTCTTCCTTTTTAACACAATATACGTTAGCAATCAACTATTTATAGATATGCATGAGTTTACATAGTATTTAAGTATTTATTAATTAAATTTTAACAAAAAAAAAAAAGAGGAAAATACTTTAGCCGAACAAAAAATTTAAATAAAATTCTAGCAAAAGTTATAACTTCAGCATCAATGCTTCCTGTTACTGTCGAGTTTAACGCAATGTAGTGATGGATAGGTATACAACAACAATAACAACAACAACAAAAACGACAAGCAACAACAAAAATAATAGAAGTTTTAAAACTATAAATCGACAGTAACAAAAACTGAAATGCACGTACATATGTGAGAAGAGATTCAAAATGTGTGCATAGCTTGAATGGTTGTTGTTGTGTGCGTTGGCGCTATTCTCGCGGTGTTGAGCGTTGGAGATGCCGCGATTTTGTTTTTATGTTTGGGGTTCGAAGTTTTAATGAAGTTGATGTATACATATTTTTCTTTTGTTTTATTATAAGGTTGTTGTTATTTTTGTTGCAAATATTTGTGGCTGGATTGCAATCAACTGGAATAAATAAATTTTTAAATGAGCCCTCAAGTGCCACTAACAGCATAAGTTTAACTTTAGCCCTTTTTGCTCGTATAAGCATATATGCGCACGTTCGAGCCAAATACAGCGAAGCTTACTGTAGCAAAACGCATATAACTATATATGTACAATGCAGCCTATACAGCCATTGTATAACCAATGTATTTATATAAGACATATATGCATACATAAATATATGCAGCCAGAATATCACCACAAACAGTTAACCACACGCAACAAAATATATATGAAATAACATGTTTTAAAAAATTTTCCAACATTGATTAGTTAACAATGAATTTCAAGTCCCCAACATGTAGGCTTACAACACTATAGAAGATTGTTATACAATTTCTGATTTATAGAAGATCTGAACTATAGAAGATCTGATCTTATTGTAAATGAAAAAGTAATATCAACCATCGAAAGTAAAAGATACCAAGGAAGATATCGAAAAGGAGAGAGCGAGAGAGAAAGAGAGAGAGAGCGAGAGAGAAAGAGAGAGAGAGAGACCGAGAGAGAAAGAGAGAGCGAGCGAGAGAGAGAGCGAGACAAAGTGAGAGAGAGGGGGCGGGAGTGAAGGGGACACAAAGAGAGAGAGAGAGAAAGAGAGAGAGAGAGAGAGATAGAGACATGAGAGAGTAATATATAAACATTTGTATATTTTTTATATAATTTTTATAAACTTTTTATATGATTTTATGTAAGAGTAATAATTGATTTGCTTAAGCCGTGCAAATGAAAGAGAGCAAGTGTTGTAACTAAATATATATAATAAATGTTTATTTAATCAAGCATCAAGCATATTTGCATGTAAGCGATCGTAAGAATATTCATTGTTATCAAAATTTTATAGCATATCTTTGGTTGCTGGTAAAATTATTTTTACAGTGTTTACTATTGCCGTACATTCAACATATTTTATGTATAAAATAACACAAAAACAAACAAAAACAATAACAATAACAACAGCAAAAGCAACAGTAACACCAACAACAATAACAATAAGAATACAAGCAACAACAATAATAACGAAAACAGCAGCAATATCAACATCAACATCAACATCAACAACAACAGCAAGTTCAATAAGAGCACGAACAATGCACATTTATATTTGTTTGTGCATTTATGTTCCACTGAGTACGAATATTGTTTGTTGTTGGTGCTATAAGCATCAACAACAAACTGACATGTTGGTCACTGTGGTTAACTGCGGATGAGCGCTGCAATGGGTGGCTTACTGGCATCAAATCGGCAAACATATGCTATTTTTTTTATTTAAACTTCTCTACTTTTTTCCTTTTTTTCCATACTAAGTTTTAGAAAAAAAAAAACGACTGAACAACATGAGTTGCACATAAAAAATGAAACTCTATAACGAATAAATGAATTAATTTGCCAAAGTTTTAATGAACAAAAAAAATTTTTATTTTTTTTTTTTATTTTCAATTTCATTATACTATCATTCCCTCCAACAACAACTTCTTCAACAAGCGGTTTCACACAACAGTGAGATTTTAATTGTTACGTGTGCCCTTATGTACGGAAACGCCCACATGTGTAACATTAAAGTTAATGTTTTAATTTAATATAAATTATTCGCAATTTATTGAAGAAACAGTGAACGTGTAGCGAGCGATACATTGACCGGTTGGTTGAAAATATTATCTCTGTCGTGTTCGCAAACAATTTAATGTTGTTGTCAATGTTTAATATGTGTTAACACGCTGGCCGCCATAACCGCAAATAGAGTAATCATGGGTTTTTGATTTAGAACATTCACTCACAATCACAGTCACAACAATCTATATTTTATATAATAGAGAAAAATTGCAAATAATATATTAAAGTGCAGTTCGGTAAAGTAAGCAAATAAAATGCGCCATTTTCCATCTAGCAAATGCTGGAGTGTATTCATATTGCTATTGTCCTTATAATTTAAAAGAGAAAAAAATCCGCCATACCGTTTTAGATTCCACAGATTTAAGTTGGAGGATATCCCCGATACCAAGACAAAAAAAAAGAAAAAAGAAATATATCGGCCTTAGGGTCGATGCTTAAGGTTTAGTTGTTTGTGTAGATAGAAATTAAGTAATTTCTTTTGTAAATGCAACTCATTCGATGGCCCTGCCGTGGCTGCGAAACTCCGATAGAATCCTTTCTTCTAATATAGGGTATAAGTTTCAAACTTTTGCACGTATCGTAAGAAATCGATTCAAGCATATACTGAACAGGTTTTATTTTCCGTTAATGTTTATTTAGGGCTTTGGCTTACAGACAAACGTAAAAAATTTTATTTAAAATTTCACACTAATCAAAAAAAATATGTACTTGCGTATGAAATTCGCAACATAAGCGAGAATTTCACCTTTGTTAGCTCTTAAGCAAATCCGTTACTCGAGTAGCATGTATTCATATTCCTGCTTTTAAATGTACAATAAAATAGAATTCTACTCATTCACGCACCATCTGGGTCATATGAACATTGAACATGGTCTCTTTAAAAAAAAAAAAAATTCCCTTCGATAAAAAATTATGAGAGAAATTAAAAAAAAAGAGAATCAACAGCATTAATATAACAGCAATTTATATAATTTTTAACACGTTAAGGAGAAAAGATTTAAAAAATCTGAAACATTTTCAATTCCTAGTAACAAAGAGGGACTTATGAAAGAAAATAAAAGCATCTAAAAAATTCTTCTTTTTCTTTCAGAAATTTGCGTTTAAATTATAAATTTAGTTTTAGGCGAATAAATCTTCACTTAGCTTTTGTTTAAATAGGAAAACAACATAATTTTCTTTAAAATAAAATTTATACCACTTTCCCGTATAACGGTTTGCCTTAATGTAGGCAACCATTAAGAAAAAAAGATGCCTTCCTAAATGGCTACTAAATTTCAGAAAATTATCATCAATTGAAAATTTTAGAGTCGGCCGGGATCGAACATTACACATATCACTTGACCTAACGTAGCTTTTCATTTATTTCTTTGAAAAAACACAAAAAATTATAGATTGCTTTCATGTAAAAGCATACTCTTCATTAGATCTCTTATGGAGGAGGGACGTAAAACGTTACCTGAGTTGGTGCAAATTTGATAAAATGAATTTTCTTGTCAACGATCTTATTTTTTTCCAACTATTTTGTCATAAAGGAAAAATTAGATTTTTTGGTGTCATATAAAAGAACATATTTTTCTTGAGATCCCTTAAATGAATTAGCGTAAAAAACATAGACCTATGACTATTAAGTTTCATCGCAAAATATTAAAAATTAGACCTTATTACCACATAAAAACCTACTTTTCGTAGGAACAGTTACATTGGAACGAGTTCAAAAAGTTTTCCTTTCCAAATCAAACTTTCCACTTCAATTTATATTATATTGAAGTAATATTACTCACTCAAAGATTTCTGTTCAGAAAATTTGAATATTTCAACTTTTCACGACATTTTTAAAATAAAATGTAACAGATAAAGTGAGATCGTAAAATCTCATCCGAACTAATACAACAAGTTAGTGTCCAAATTTCTGCATCATATCTAAAAAATTGCGACCTATATGTTGAACACAATATAAATCAGACATCAGAGACGGACAGAGAGTTTGAAAGTAAAACAGACTGATGGACGGACAAGATTAAATCAATTCAGAAAACGATACTGTATCGATTACTACAATAATAAACAGTGGATTTATCTCATTTATATTGTCCGTATAAACTTAATGTATCCTGCACTACAAGTGGTGTAAGGTAAAAAAAAGTATACACAAATATGATGCTTAAGAATATGGGGATAAAGTTTTCTTAATTGGTTTGTTTTTTTTTCTTTTTTACTGAAAAAGAATAAGATAATCATTTAGATTTCAGATATAAAATTTTTATTGGAAAATATGCGTTCTTGTGAAACAATAATGTATCGTACTAATAACATTCATTTGATATGTTTTCGAAAGTTTTACGGCAAAATGTTGTTATCACATAGTTAAGTAATCTCTTAAAATCGTGTGTGTACAAACAAACAACTTGACTAAAAGACAAATATATGCAAATAACTACACAATGATTACAGATACACTTGCATACGTATTGCGTAAACTTATCGCATCGACAATCTACCCAAATACTTCGAATAGATGCAGCTTAGTCATCACCTAAAGGAGGAATAATAATATTAGGTGACGTAGGATAAATTAGCAGACAATTGTACGTTTAATACATGTATGTGCATATGTATAAACACGTACGGAATATCTAAGGGAGAAAAGCCATTTTCTTCTACATTTTATATACAAAAATTACAACGGTTTGCTTATATAATATAGAAGATTAACTTTTTAACGTTCAAAGAATGAAAAGCTAAAATTATATATACATTTCGAATGATGATAACACGTTTTTCAAAATTTACATAAGCACAGCCCCTTTTTGAAAGTATTTGCTACGCGTTTTAACATCGCTATTCGAATGTCGTTACCTGTGCATATATACTCGTTTATGCATATGTTTGCTTACATATGCTAATGGGAAACTTTGCATGGTTAATATACATTTGGACATATTTGTATATTCGCATAATCGGATAATTTGATTTGCTACAAAACCGATATATACGTTGGTTGAACCAATGCACTTAACTGAAGGATTATTTAATGCATTGTTTATTCGTTGCAACTACATTTACATTTGCATTATATTTTTAGATTACTTAAGCTATTGATGATAATATATTGTTTTACAGAAAATTGTTTATTTAGAAAACGCTTTTGTGCTTAGGTTATTTAATACATTTTAATTAAATCATAATATAATAATTATACACCGTTAGTGAAGATTTAGTTTTTAACTTATTTCCAAATATATTTATGTTACTTAATTAATAAATAATATAATCTGTAATTACAGTTTGTTTTAATTGTTTATAATTGTTGGCAATAAACTGTATTTCAAACTAAATTAAAATTTTATAAAATATGATTTATAAAAACTATTATAAAAACAATGAAACATAAAACATAAAAAAAAAACCTAAAAACAACACAAAAAAAGACCTTTAATAATAATATGCATAAATAAAAATTAAATAAAATTTTCACAATAAAGAAGAGTTTTTAATTTTTGTTAGGTGTAAAAAAGAATTTTTCCGAGAAAGCTCAGAAAATTAATTCGAGCTATAAAGTTGTGAGTAATACCTTGATTTTGGCTTGTGAAAGTCTGTCTTCGTATATTAAATAAATATATTATATCGCCGTAGCAAATACAATATAGTTTTTGTGAGTCTTGACTACGTGAAGTCATGAGTATGCCTTACGCTGAAAAATCTTACTTTTATGGCTTTAAACTTGAAAGAAAGTTTTGAAGAATCTCTCACTTGCTGTATCTTCTCCCCCGTACTCTTTTTCTTCAACGTACACTCTCTCTTTCTCTCTGCTTCTCTCTCTCTCCCTCTCTCTCTCCCCCTCTCTCTCCCTCTCTCTCCCTCTCTCTCTCCCCCTCTCTCTTCCTCTATCTCTCCCTTCTCTTTCT